>JAHWFP010024841.1:68882-102429 GCA_023313725.1 Lithobius niger
CGTAAGTGCATAAAGGTGGCTTACTGAACTACGTTATTTCTTGTGTACGTTTTTCGCTGTTGGCTTAATTTCCAATTTTCCTTAGTATTATTTCCAGAGATTTATGTCTATTTATAACAGCTAAGAATGACAGCAATTATGAGCAAAAATATTCACGTGCCATCATGGGTCAGGGAATTGTTTCTTCATTAATATTAATTTTTACAGCTAATTTTCGTTTCTTTAGCTGAATCCGAGTGTCAGTGGGTGTACTGGGTGCGAGCGCACCTCCCTTCATCACTAAAAATAAATTAAAAACTAAAATCTTGTTTTTATGTTCAAAATTGTTTGTTTTCTTACCCATGAATGACAAAAAAGGAAGCAGTGATGAAAGTTTTTCACCTTTCCCATAAGAGGGCCCCCCCCCCCCCCCGGGCGGGGGAGCCCCACACGGAATACAGAATTCATCAAAAGTAGTTTTAGGGCGCAGACAGGTATTGAAGGAAATTAAACTGGTGTTAAATCAGCTGCAGATGAATTAGCATAGCTATTTTGGTAGCAATCACATGTCATTGTGGAGATTCGGTGTTTGTTAGTTAGTCTACCATATTGGTTGGCTGCTGAATGAAATGTAAAACTTTCAGGGGCTCTGCCCAAGAATCTGCTGGGGAAGCATGCAATACTCCTGTAGACTTGGCATTGGACTGGCATGCAGCAACACCCCCTCCCCACCCCATCAGGAAATCCTAAATCGGCCACTGTCAGAGTTCGTTTCCACGTTTAATTCACGAAAAATAAACAAAATGTCAAAAAAAACAAAAAAACTGGTAAAGCGGACACCAAGTTGAGAATGGTTCAGCCCTTCAAAAGAGTGATATCAACCCAGCAAAACATTCGCCAAGTTAATCGCACCGAATAATGCTTTGGACGTTAAATGAAAACTTGAACATCGCTACCAAAAGGAGCAACGTTATAGTTAAAAGGTTAAATGAAAACTATTAGTCGGTGCGATTAACTTGGCGAATGTTTTGGTGTGTTGATATCACTCCTTCGAAGGGCCGAACCATTCGGAACTTGGTGGGTCCTTTTGCCAGTTTTGGTTTTTGATATGATAAAGGCTTACAAGTCATAATCAAAGCTTACAGAATTGTGTAGGATTGTACTGTAAGATTTCTGCTCTTGTGGTATTTTATTTTGTGTACGAACATTTATGGGAATGTTTACTTAGTTAAACTTAAAGCAATATTTTTATTAATTTTATAATACTGTATAATTACCATTTTTTTAAGAAAAGATTTCCAATAAGAAAACATGGTTTTAATATAAATAACGTAGGATAAGACTTTTTGTGGGGGTAGAGACGGCTTCAGTTTTGTCAACTTTCAGCTGTTGGCAGTTATAGCAAGCATTGGGAAAAGAATTTTGGAAGGAGCTAGCAAAAAAAAAAACCGTGTAGATGAACCGGCTCATTTTCGAACATTACTACACAGTTTTCAATGAGAAAAAATAGCGAGGGCAAAGCTCCGATCATTTCAGGGGCCGAGACAATGTTAGATTAAACCGCAAAGCCACTGAAAGAGTCTGGTAGTCTCTCATACTAGCCTACTTATCCCAGGCTGATATGGACTATGTCAGGGTGCCTCAGTTGTGGGTCATTAATCAATAGCTGAGTTAATCTCAGATTTGATATGATTTTCTCATTATGATACGAAACACTGGGAAGAGGGTGGGAAAGAAATTCCTCTTATGCTGCGTATTTGTGACCTTTCCGAAAACTATTGTTTGTTAAACTATTTTTGTTAAGTATGGTATGCCAAATCAGGTAATTGAAAACGGTTACTTTACTTCCAAATTGTGAATCTTATTTTGTTGCTATCATTGAACGACAAGTAGCTGGCATTGTTTTGGGAAGGAAACTCGCTTAATTTAGCTGTGGGATGCGGTATTTTTTTTCGGTAGAAATGTGAAGATCAACAAGTCTTGCTGAGAGAGGATACAGATTTTGTAGACAGGCCCACGTTGACTAGTGGGCGTATTTGCTGAGTGAGGCAACTGGGTACAGTATAAAATATCGCCCGCAGCACTGAAATATTACAAAGGACTTTAACCTAGGCGCATTCAATTGTTGAATTTTCCAACTGACACTTTGTTGCAGCGTAACAAAGGATGCTTCTATGCTGTTCTACTTCCCTTCCTAATTCAAAATAGCTTCTTCTAAACAAGCACCGCTGTCCTAACAATGCTGCAGCTCCAAAAACTAACGTTGGAACTTTTGCAGACAGTACATGAAAAGTGGCAGGATCGAGGGGTGTTTCCAACAAGCTGCGTAACAATAACTGACCGCGAATTACGTTTGAATCAGGGGTGAATCAGGGAAAAGGTAGATGGGATGTGTTTCCAGCCATGCCGGGCAGGAATCCGCTTTCCGAACGAAGACCGCTGACCCCTTACCAGTAAGGGGCGATCATGGATCCCTGGATCTCTTTCGTAAACTGGGTGAAAGATGAACGATAGGGATTTTGCAACTATTCCATCGATCGTTGCTCTCGTTTAGAATCTCTCTCCGTGCAAATCTGCATTTGCAAGTGTAAAGTGCAAGGAACCATTCCTCCTGGCAAAAAGTGCGTGTGGTTTCATACTTTGAAATTCGTGAATTGGCACGGAAAAGGAGACGCTATTTCAAAATGTCGGTGGGGAAACGTTGTTTCCGCGAATTTTCGACAAGCATTCATCAACACAACTCGCTTGTATTCATCAGGCTTCTACTGCGGGGTTGTTCTTGTTGCGTTCAGGCTGGCCATTACTGATCTGTAAAGGCCAGCTGGGAGCCAAGCATCGTGTTGCTCCCCACTTTTCTTGTAGTAGAGAAGATAGGTGTGGATCAACTGGGAGATGTTTGGATACGCTGGGGGTTGAATGTTCATGAGGGGAACTTGTGCTATTTCATACTGGATTATGGCTATGGCCTCCAGGGCCCTAAGTGTCTATCCCGATTGGAGTTGGAGTGGACTACTGTTTTGATCTGATCCCATGCTATATCGTGTTTTGTGGATTCGTGGTGCATGGCTACACCATTATCGTGGCAGTTATATGCTCACAAATTCTTGTGATGACGTCTCTTTTTACACCCCACTTAAGTATGACTTCAAGAACCAGGCCTACAACCAAGTCGAAGCAGGCTAAAGAAAAGACTCACTGAAGGAACCATATCTAAATCTAATTACGAAACACTGAAACCCACACTCCCACAAGTGCTCCCCCACAATTTCGGACAAGTTAAAACACACAAGGAGGGACAACTAATTAGGCTCATCACCTCAGCGAAAAACGGGCCCATACAGAAAGTTGACTGGTTACTAGCACAACGACTCAAGAAGTACATATGGGGCCAACATAACCTAAAGCACACCGGCGAGTTCATCTCCAGTCTCAGCGAGGTTGATTTTGACACAGATGATACCATGGCCTCCTGTGATATCAAGGCCCTATTCCCAAGCATTTCATACCAATTCCTGCTTCGTATCTTTGACCACACCACAAAAAGACTCAAAATATCACCAGCACAGGCACAACAAGACAGAGCACTCCTCACATACTCTTGTCCATCTATGTGAGATTTGAGGACCATATATTTCAACAGGAAAAAGGGGTACCAATGGGCTACTTGTGCACACCCGTGATCGCAGAACTAGTTCTCCAATACCTGGATGAACACATACACCAAACCCAACCATACCACAAATTCTGGAAACGATTTGTAGACGACATCTTCTCCGTACAAAAGAAAAGTGAGCTACAAGACATCCTCTCACTCCTGAACAAGTGGAACCCGGACTACACCTTCACCATGGAAACCGAGAACAACCAGTGTCTCCATTTCTCGATGTCCTAGTCACACACACCAACAAGAAAGTAAGCTTCCAACCTTACAAAAAACCTACAGCCACCCACATCGGGCGACCCCACCACCCAACTCCGAGCCATCGCAAAACAAAAAATAGTACGCCTAGAAAGGAATTCCTCCAGCAACAACATAGCCACCACTCATTTTTTCAGCAAAAACTAAATACCTCAACTTGGGATACCCAGCAGCCATCCTCAACCAAGTCATCAAACAAGCACTCACCATCGGACGTCGCACTCCTAACAACAACCCAGCAGAGGAAAAAACGGCACCTGAAAACAGTGAACCCCCAACCAAAATTGGCCTCACCTACATTCGTGGAACCACGAAACACCTTCAACGCATTCTCGCACAGCACAATTTCCAGGGATTTACTAGAAACTCCCAGAACTTGAAACAGATTCTTCGAAACAGAACCCCACCCAGTGACAACCCTGCCCCTAACACCACAACAGCTCCACACAGAGAGAAACACGCTTACAACAAAGCTTACCAGAAACTACACATAAATACCAAACACGCAGCAAAATAAAAACTAACGTGGCACCTCTTGACGACCTCCCCTGTTCCCAAGTGCAAATACCACCTACAAAGACCCCACGCGACACCTTAGTCAAAAACTGCCCCAAAACATCGTGCGCAGTCTACAAAATTCCATGTAGAGAGTGTCCAGCAATCTACATAGGAGAGACCAAAAGAGACGTCATCACAAGAATTCGTGAGCATATAACTGCCACGAGATCGGGAGGCAAAGATAATGGTGTAGCCATGCACCATGAATCCACAAAACACGATATAGCATGGGATCAGATCAAAACAGTAGTCCACTCCAACTCCAATCGGGATAGACATTTAAGGGCCCTGGAGGCCATAGGCATAATCCAGTCTGAAATAGCACAAGTTCCCCTCATGAACATTCAACCCCCAGCATATCCAAACATCTCCCACTTGATCCACCCACACCTATCTTCTCTACTACAAGAAAAGTGGGGAGCAACACGATGCTTGGCTCCCAGCCGGCCTTTACAGATCAGTGGTCACCAGCCTGAACGCAACGAGAAAAACCAACAACACGATGTAAAGACACTTTGAAATACCATCACCTTTTCTGTGCTAATAAACCATTCCTCCCACGACCGATTCCAAAGTTTACACTTCCGTTCCTATGGAAAACCTTTCCATAGTACTCTTCCTAAACATCGATGTTTCTATGGAAGAGGCCAAAATTTGAAGCATTCACACCCTCGGATGGCATCATGAGCAAAAATGAGCAGAACCACACCTAGGAATCCCCCAAGTGACCAGGGAAACAATCGACATGAACGCGGGTCAGTTATTAGCAAATCGAAACGATTTAGCACATGATGAAGGTTAGTATTTACAGATAGTAAGAAACGTCAGTCTTACATGAAATTTAGCTATTTAAAGCTTTATAAACGCTGACTTAAGCACTGCCTTGCCTCCCCTCCACCAAGGCTTACTAATGGCCACACTGGTGGGGCCAATTTGGCCTCCCCCCCCCCCCCCCCCAACCTAGCCATGGATGGGAACCTGTACACTTTTACTGAGCAAAGCTGCGTTTGTTTGCTAATTCTTACTGACAACAACCAGCTATTTATTGACTTACTCCTTGTTGGTATATGCCACTAACAAAAAGTTCAAGGCTTGCAGGGAAAAAAAATTTGGTCAACAATCGTGGACATCATGTATTGTTGTGTAATTGTTGCTGGTTGTTGCAAACAGCCATGTTTCGTTAATTTGGGGCATTTAGGACCTAAATTTGAATGGAAGAATACGCCTAACAGAAATTCGGCGAAATTTCCTTTCTTCCGAACCCTTTCTCCAATTTTTGACGCCACTATTTCGAAAGGAGTAGATGTTCACACAAATAAATAAACAAACACACTGAACGATTTTAATGATGTTCGATAAGGCTTGTGACAAGTAACAAACATAATTACCGGTGAATTAGCACAACTTCCATATAACAATCTCTTGATATCGTCAGGAGGATTCCAAGAATCAGGCATGCTGGGTAGAGAATCGTTCCGTTCATCGATGGGAAAAGTTTCACGTACCTGGGTGGTGGTTTTGTCTTGAACTAAAAACGTAAGCATATATTAGTACCTATTATTAGACGAAATTCCTGAGTATAGAATTAAAATTGTACTCTTCACCCAACTACTTGGTTGGTCAGTCAAATCTGATAGTAGTAGTCTAAGTGCAATGCATTATGTGGAGTGACCGTCATCTTTATTGTCAGTTGTTAACCGTTTTTCACCCTTTGGCGTTATATGAAGCCACTACAAACATTTTACTCTTCTCGGATGGTTGCATCGATATGGCATTAGCAGTGAGTCTAGGTTTCTGTGACTCCGTTATGTTTGGCAGAAAGACGCAGATTTTGGACAATAACACATCCACATCTTATGTTTGTCTTCTGCCCTTATTTTTCCCCACGACAAATACATGCTAAAGAACCGCCTATCCAACAGGTTTAAGCACAGAACTTAAGTTATTTCTTAAAGAAAAAGAGCACTATGTTCGTGAAATTTTACTTTGCTGCAACAGAAACCTCGACTCCCTGGGCATTAGAGCTCACCAAACTATGTCACTACATGTGCAGGCCCAAACGATTAAATTTAAGCACACATCTCATCAACACCAGGGATTAGAAATCACAGGTAAATTAAAAGATCAGCAGGTAGCCACTGGTTTCACTTTGCTGTCAAGTCCAGGATCAAAAGTACCGAGATGCCTTCAACCGCCAGTCAGTGTACCCGAGCCATCCAAAGATCTCGATTTCGTGCCCGATTACGATGACGCAACGAACCTGCCCTTAATGCAGTTTGCTGCAATTGGCTTTCTCGGTTAAAACGTCCTCGTCCATTCACATGAAGCAACATATTCGACGCCCGATAGCCGCAGTATACTGGCTTCGTTCCCGCACGGGCAGTTTTTACTTTGAAAGTTCATCTCGAAGTTCATCTCAACAAATATCTTGCAAATTTTCGACAGACGTCTGTATTCTTCAGGCACGCACAAAATTGTAGGAAACTTGTATTACATTACTGCAGCACAGAACGTTTTAACATACATTTCAATCGGCCTGGTCACATTGCCTCCAATATTTGTCAAGCCTATTTTTCCACAAGACAGCTAGTCTCTTCTCGTAGGAATTGGATTTTCGGTTGGATGACCCCTGGGTGTTCATCAAAGTAACGTACGGCACATTGGAAACCAGCAAGGCGGAGGTCCGCTCCCACCCAATCTTGTGTTACATATTCATGCAATGTGCCGCGATGCCGTTTTCCTCCACTTCATTCCTGGTGTCGGCCATGTGTTGCTTAATCCTCGTCCCAATTCCTTTTTCGTGTCGTTCCAACATAAACAGCCTAACAGTCATTATGCGGGCCGTAGTACACTCCTTCCTGTGCATTGTGGATCTGACACAAAATGCCATCCCCTTCCATACTTTGCGTCTTCCTACTGCTCATTCACCTCACTAACAGCCCCTGTTTTCTCAAAAGTCTTTCCTTTAGGCCCTTTTCATATTTCAGGAAGGACTCAAACCACATTTTTGGACACCTGAATCGTAGCATCTGTTATAAGTAAGGCTGTACCGAACGAGAATTTTTCAGCCGAACCGAACCAAACCGAACAAACCTTAAATAAGCCGAACACCGAACATGTCCGAACCGAACAAAAATGTACCAAACCAATCTATCTTAAACTAAATGTAAAAATACTCAATTCACAAAGATTCACTAAATGACAAGTTTCTTAACAAATGTAGGTATTTTCACAAGGACTTGTAAGTCCATAGATGTTGAAATTCTGTTTAAACATAAAAAAATCTCCACTACTTTTACATTTTCCTTTCTAACTTCTGAACCGTTACAGCTAGGAACTTGTGGTTTGCACCAACAGAAAGCTGGCGAAAAAACCTTCAAAATGGTGTATTCAAACATCAAAATCCGTCGATTAGAAGTGAAAATATGTTCGGTTTGGTATTTTATGTTTGAAAGACCGAACACCGAACCGAACCGAACACCCTCTGTTCGGCCATGTTCGGTTCGGTACGTTCGGTTCGGTACAGCCTTAGTTATAAGTTCTGGGAGTTTCCAGTAAATCCCTGGAAATTGAGCTGTGCGAGAATGCGTTGAAGCTGTTCCGTGGTTCCACGAATGTAGGTGAGGTCAATTTTGGTTGGGGGTTCGCTGTTTTCAGGTGCCATTTTTTCCTCTGCTGGGTTGTTGTTAGGAGTGCGACGTCCGATGGTGAGTGCTTGTTTGATGACTTGGTTGAGGATGGCTGCTGGGTATCCCTAGTTGAGGTATTTAGATTTTGCTGAAAAAAGGTGAGTGGTGGGTATGTTGTTGTTGGAGTTCCTTACTAGGAGTACCATTTCTTGTTTTGCGATGGCTCGCTCACTCCCCTCAGATAAGTTAGCCTAATCCTCTTCGATGGTTTGCTGGACGCTGACTTCTCAACTATACAATTGGCTTTTCTGACGGCAATGCCTTAATTTGATTTAAGGTACTTGGCGGATATCCGAAACAGCCTTTAGCTGTGTAAAGGTACGGTCGTGCAATCTCAAGTGTGTGGGAGTGACACTCAATCTGCGCAATAGCTTCGAGGTATGGAAGGGGATGGCGTTTTGCCTAAGATCAGGAAGATGTGTACTGAATCCCGTGCAAAGACTAAGGACGAGGATTACGCAACACGTGACCTACACAAAGAATGAAGTGGAAGAATACAACATCGCGGCTCCAATGTGCCTTATGGTCGTCATTTGAGAAGCCTAGAATCTAGTCCTATCAAACAGCATCTGGGTATGAACCATTCTTTGACGAACATCCAGAGCCATCCAACCCCTATGCCTGACAAATACTCGACGCAGCGTGACCAGGCTGACTCAACTGTCGGTTAAAACGTTGTGTGCTGCAATAATGTGAAACAAGATACTGGTTGTGTCTTTGGCTTGACATTGTGCGTTGTGTTTTGGTGCCTTTGATCATCAAATATGTGCTTTGAGACTAAGAAGACAAATTCAGCAAGGATCATAAGACGGTGACGTCTTTTCTCCGACCTTGCTATCCTTGTTCCCGTTGTTCAAGGTTCCTGGAGACCCCTCACAACGTTCGCAATGGGCAAATTCTGCTTGACGGCACGGCTCCATAAGTCGTCTGTTGATGCGAAAGAGTTCAGAAAAACCGTTAATGAGAAATGTGTCCTGCCCTACAATCAAAATCCCATGAGAGAAGAGAGCGAAGCTGAGTCGTGAAAGGGTGTGCCCTCCATCACCTCCCACTATCTATCTCAGGGACATGTGACACCAGGTTTCTGCCCATCCTCCCTCAGCCCCATCGCCACACATCAAAGGATTCAAGGTGCTGTCCTGGAACAAATCAACTAATCCGGGAGCGACGACAGCAAATGCCTTTCTCCAGAAGATTTTACAATGCAAAAATTTAATTGGGGCGGCATTGTAGCAAAAAATAACAAAAATAATTTCCTGTTTCTGGACCTGAATGGGTGAGTCTGTACTTGCCCTGGCTCCTCACCATTACCACCACTTCACTGTGCGTCTGACAAGACTGTGAAGCAAGACTGTGACGATCACAACTCACTGGGTACGTTGGTTGGGTGGAAGAGGAGTGTTTTAACTCTACAGTCAGGAATTTTGTTTTAAGCACACAATACATATTTAGGGATACAGACAGAATGAAAAAGTTGAACGCTATCTGCCAAATAGTCTTGATTTTCTTTAAATCAAGAGACGAATTTTCGACGGGCTTTTATCTGCTTCTACAATCACCCATCTTCATTGGGTTTGTCAAGGCATGAACACCCTTCAGCTTCAAGAATCAGTTGCTGCTGTTTTGACTTTAATCTGCCGCTTCCACTCCGGTTGGAGCCGTTGGTTGGGATGCAGGCGAAGATGGCTCCATCTGTGTGCTGGTTGGAAGGTTGGGGAAGGAGTTTCTTTTCACTTGGCATTCAGTTCGTGGGTCAGCTGAGTAGTACCAATCTTGGTGACGTCATGATGGTGAGGCCTCTTGCATGTTCACGAGGAATATTCCTGCACTTTGTAAAGGTGCTTCTGTCTTCGTGGTAGGGTGTTGCCTCTCTTTTCACCTATTGGCCTTGGAGATGGATCGGTTTACAAGTCAAGTAGAAAATCCCAATAAGAGGAACCTTGTTGTCCTCGAAGATGGTGTAACACCTAAATTTCACTTCGTCTAAGCTTGATTCCAATGTTATCGCACAAATTCCCCCGGGTTCAATCTTAATTTGTCGAGACCAAAAATTCATTTACACAAGCAAATAACAGTAACAATAAATAAACATTTATTTCAAAAATTCCTAGCATGTTAGTTAAAGTTATATTTGCCCCTAGTAGGCTACACCAAAAGCTGTTGATAGCTTTGATTTAATTCACTGAGTTAAATTCAGTTGGCAAATTCATTTGACCATAGTCCTACGAAATTGGATTTCGCTATAGGCTACAATAGAAGCTATAAAAATATTTTAATAAATAGGCTATTCTTCTTTCTCCACATAAAGGTTGATAACACCCGAGGTTTATCTATAATTACCTTCATAAATATGCTTTCATATTTCGCAAAATATAACCAAACCTCTGCTTTTCTTAAATTTCCTCCCAGCTTAATTTTTGCTAAGTGATAAGCCTTTGGGCAGAGAAAAATATATTTCGTTTAAATCCACAAGAAGCTCAGCTTCCTTTTACCCTGGATTAGTTCATGCAATTCGAAGAAAAGTACCCAAATATCAAATATTCTACCTTTTGACATGCTATCTTAGGAATAGCGAACAAATAAATACATGTAAATACAAATACGCTAATTCGGTTTTACTGGCTGGCATATCGGAGTGTAATGTTTTCAAGTTTTGTATGGTTAAACGCAGCGTTACTTATTGTTTTAGTGTACTCACGGACCAAACGGATAGAAGAGTCAAACCCACAACTTCGGATGTAGTTCATTAACTCAAACGGGCCTCGAAATCAACAGGTGGTCGAACTAGATAGAACGATGACGGCATTATCGCCAACGCTGTTGAAAATGAGTTATCAGTTCCATTATTTCGTTTCAGGTAGCGCTGTCACCATGAAATTCCGCAATGGCTTCGTTAGAAATGGTTTAAACTTGCTTCTAGACGTTCGGGATAAATTGCTGGCACTACCCTGACGTTGACGAGCTTCACACCAAAACGCAAGCAACCTCATTCGTCATGGCGTTGTTTCTGCATCACGTCCCTTTTCAAGCATGTTCACCCAACATGGCTTAGGTTGGCAGTTGTAGACAAACAGGACGGACTAAGAAGAAATTGGGAGAGGCCACCTCCCAAATTTACGACGGACAATCAAAACATGCTTCTTTACCGACGAAAATGCAAGCCAGAAGTAACACGATTTACACTCGTTACACACATTTTGTAAACCACGCCATCAAACGTCAGCAACGATTCCAGCGCCACCGCACGCCAAAACCGGAAGTTGAAGAGCGCCATAGCCAAACCGAAACTAACGCCGTAGCCTAACCGAAACTAACGCCGTATAGTTCACAATAAAAACGAAAATTAACACTTGAACACACAAAAATTTAATTAAATAATGTTAAATCGACGTTACACATCTCCCCCACCCACCAGTGAGTGACCCCACTCACGACTTTCTATTTTTGAGGGTTAAAAAGGCCGAATGAAGTTTAAGTTGAGTCGCTCCGCGAGGTCGCAACACTCTGCGAGTGGTGGTATCCACTTCCGATTCCTCGGATGACTCGTTCCCAGACTCTTGCTCCATATCATCCTCAGACTGCACTGACGACGCCACATACGGTTTTAACTCTTGCACATGAAATGTACCCTGCATCATTTTACCTGTTACACTATCACTCAGCTTCATGGTAACTGGAGAACAGACCTCATGCACAACATACGGGCCCTGCCAGCGCGGTGCCATTTTCTTTGCAAACCCCTTTTCTTTATCCGAGAGAAAATGGGCCTTCTTAAGAACCAGGTCACCTTTAGCAAAAGACAAGTCTCTGTGCTTTGCATCATAGTATGGCTTTTGCCGTGTGGCTTGAGCAGCAATATTCTCTTGAGCTTTATCAATGGCTGCTCTCAAATTTTGAGTCAGTGTGACAGCCCAATCACTAGCTTTCGGCATCTTAGCTAGCTCTGCTTCCATAGCAGTTGGGTTACAGGGAAGACGCAGCTCTCTTCCTAAAGTCAGAAAAGCTGGTGTGAACCCAGTACTTTCGGAAGTTGCTGATCGCAACGCCATACCAATAGCAGGGAGGTTCGAGTCCCATTCTTTATGCGACTCAACTATGTTGGTGGTAATCGTACTCTCCGCAAGATTTGGTTGAGGGTGGTAAAACGAGGTATTCTTACGCTTAATCCCAAACATACTACACATAGTTTTGAAAATCTTCGAAACAAATTGTCGGCCATGGTCCGACACTATGGTTCTCGGAATTCCAAACCTAGGAAAAACCTCCTTCACTAAGCAAAGAGCAACTGTTTGAGCTGTAGTATTCTTGATGGCGAACAATTCAGGCCATTTCGTCAAATAATCGACTACTATGAGCATGTATTGCTTCCCTGACTTGCTTTTGGGATAAGGACCTGCCAGATCGATTGCAAGGGTGTCTCCCGGTTGAGGCAAATGTCTCAGCGACATCATAAACCCACGAGGGGGGGCAGTTTCGGATTTGTGCAATTGGCATTGATGGCACGCACGTACGTACCTTGCAACATCCCTACTCATGCCGACCCAAGTGTAAGTCTGTCTGATCTTCGTTAAGGTCTTTGCCGCTCCCAGGTGCCCTCCCGCGAGAGAATCGTGGTAGGCTGCCATAATTTTACTACGCCACTCTTTAGGAGCGATGATGCAGTACGACTCTACACCTGCAGGGGTTTGAAACTTCCTGCAAACTACATCATCATTCAGCACACTGTAACGCATAAGAGACGCCACCTTCTTACCCAGTTTATTCGAGGGGGGTTCATCTCCTGCCCTCAAACATTTGATGAGAAGACTAAGCGTCTGATCTCGCAACTGGGCCTCCTTCACCTGCTGCAAAGATGGCGCTTCTATTTCCCGCAGTACAGCGTTGACTGAAGTTTCTGACATTTCAGGAATTCTGGACAAGGCGTCCGCAACAAGATTGATCCTTCCAGGGTTATAGGCCACGGAAAAATCAAATTGCTGCAAACGCATGGCCCACCTTGTCAGACGCCCCGTAGGATCTCTGGCCGTTTTGAGCCATTGAAGTGACTTCTGGTCCGTTAACACTTTAAATGTTGAATACTCCACGTATGGCATCATCTTTTCAATCGCCCATGGCGTCGTTTCTGCATCACGTCCCTCTTCAAGCATGTTCACCCAACATGGCTTAGGTTGGCAGTTGTAGACAAACAGGACGGACTAAGAAGAAATTGGGAGAGGCCACCTCCCAAATTTACGACGGACAATCAAAACATGCTTCTTTATCTACGAAAATGCAAGCCAGAAGTAACACGATTTACACTCGTTACACACATTTTGTAAACCACGCCATCAAACGTCAGCAACGATTCCAGCGCCACCGCACGCCAAAACCGGAAGTTGAAGAGCGCCATAGCCAAACCGAAACTAACGCCGTAGCCAAACCGAAACTAACGCCGTATAGTTCACAATAAAAACGAAAATTAACACTTGAACACACAAAAATTAAATTAAATAATGTTAAATCGACGTTACAATGGGGTTCAAACCATGCTATTTCGTGTTCTTTAAAGACATACCAGCAACTCCATTTTTCCTGCTTTCCTGCTTCTCTACGGCTGTCATGTTTTCATGTACTCTGGTGCAAATGCTACGTTTGGTCTCTCCAACATGTATGGTATCACAGTCCGAGCATGGGATGGTGGATGGCTGCAAAAAAACGTGGAAACCTGACAGGTGGGTGTTCTCTCTGGAGGTGCTGGATTTTGGACAAAGGTTCAAAGGACATGCTCCTTGCTCTCCATTGCCTTTCTGGGCCATGGGTTTTGGGTTGGGCAAGGTTCTGGAGGGAGGTCTGAATCTTGTGAAGAGGAGCTGGAATAAGGCTGGACTCAGGAGATGGGGAGACGGCGTTACGACTAGGTTTCTTTTTTTGCAGAAGAGACTTCAGGTTTGGTGGGTTCCAAAAGACACACTGGACTCCTCCTCAGGCGAGTATGTGCTTGGTTCTGTCCCATTTACCGGGGCGTGGGTCACAACTTGGAAAGGTGCTTCTGTCTTCGTGGTAGGGTGTTGCCTCTCTTTTCACCTTTTGGCCTTGGAGATGGATCGGTTTACAAGTCAAGGAGAAAATCCCAATAAGAGGAACCTTGTTGTCCAAGAAGAACGGGTTGGCCGTTCGAATCGGCTTCAACGTTGTTCAGGATAGCGAGGAATTGAGATTTTTTGGATGCCCAGAAAGGAAGGGAATGATCCAGGTGTTCTGGGTGGACTTGGTGTAGGGTTTTCAGGTGACACTACGTCCTCGTCGGACTACCATCACATCAACAAATGGAAGAGTGTGTTGTTGTTCAGTCTCAAATTTGAATTCCAGGCAGTCATTCCAGTTGTCCCAACGTCTGAAGAACCTGAAGGGATCACTGAGACCCGTCCCACTACCAAGGAAGCAATTCCATCAGATCGTCTGAAGGTAATTTCATGCAACTGCAAGGGATGATGCACCAATAAGAGATGCAACTGTCTGCAATCTGATTTGTTGTGCTCAGCAATGTAAGTAGGGCGGATTGGGACCCAAATTGATGAAATTGTTCATTTTCTGTGTAAAACACAAAATTTATTATGGGTACACATGAGGGGGACTGGAAAAAATAGCTATGATAGGAAGTTCAAAACCCCTCATCTGGGGGGGAAGGTGGTGATTTACCCCCACCCCAAAACGGTTTTTTGAGTGTAACTCCTTAACGGGTAACAAATCAAAAGAATAATGTGAACCAAAGATGTTCAGCACACAATTCTGGACAGAAAAGGAACTGCATATCTTTTACGTAAAATCACCCATCGAACCCCAAAAGCGTATTTAAAGCACATCACCCTTAATTCACGCAAAAGCTCCATTTTTCAATTGGTTGTTATACAGATCTTCGTGTTCCAAGTGTTCCGCCAAGCCTTCTAATAGCATAAATTGGTCATGCTTAGAATTTTCTGAAAGGTGGTAACCTATCCGTTCCATTAAACCTAACCGAATTTTATTAACATAGATAGGGACCATCCTGCACCTATTTAAAATTGAATAGTTAATGGCTTAACGGCGAAAGCGTATTTTGATTTTCAAATTCAAATTGTTCTTGCGAGCTCTCTTATAGCCCGAAATGGACATGCTTAAGATTTTCAGAAAGGTGGGAATCTGTTCTTTCCATCGTTCTCAACCGAAATTGTTTAGCTTAGATACAAATACAAATATGAGCATTACAATGGCACTTTGAAATTGAAACCAGCCGCTACAACAATTACAACTAAACCTTTAAACGGGTGTAGGCCTGTCCCTATCTCGGCTAAAACCTTTCAGTTAGGATTGATGGAAAGAATAGATTCCGTCATTTCAGAACATCCCAAGCATGTCCATTTAGGACTAGTAGAGGGCTTGCAAGACCACTTTGAATTCCAAAATCATCATAGGCTTTCGCCGCTGTGCCATTACATCTTCACTTTTAAACGGGCGTAGGACGATCCCTATCTACGTCACAGATTTTCGGTTAGGATTGATGGAAAGAATATATCCGCACCTTCCATAAAATCCGTAACATGTCCATTTCGGGGTATTAGAGGGCTCTCCAGAGCACTTTGAACACGAAAACCACTGTAACAACTAATTGAAAAAAAGGACCGTTCTCACGAATAAAGGGTAATATACTTTAAATACGATTTTAGGGTTCAGGGGTTGCCTTTATGTAAAAAATGTATGTCACTTTTCTTGTCAAGAAATGTATGCTGAACGTTTTTGCTTCACATTTGTTTTTAATTTGTTGACAGTTAAGGCCCCCCAAAAAACTTTATGGGTGGGTAAATCGACCCCTCCCCTGGGGGGGGGGGGTTTGAACCTGCTATCACAGGTTTTTTTTAAGTGACCCTTCCTATGCATTCATGCCAAATTTCACGCTTTTCACAGAAGGTGAACAATTCCACCTCTAACCGCCCTACTAAAGGGTGGAGAGTGCGAAGGAACTACGTAATACCTGCGACAACTCATACCTGTCGAGATGCTACTACAGGAGTTTGAGGATTGAACAATAAGTTTATTGTGATAAAGGTAATTTTCTCAGAGAATATATAATATGACACTGACAATCTGACATGTACATGTAATATGATCTTAAATTATGTATTCAGAGCTCATAATGCTTTTTTTCATACATAAAACTAGTAGTAATTTGCATGTTAGCATTAAACTGCAGAATTTAAAATCTTTATCAGTCTTTAACTTTTTTATTTTTCTTAATACAAAAAAATGTTTCCTACAAAAAATGTTTGTCTTTTTCTGAGTGAAAAATTCCAAAAAAACCGAAAATTGGGCGCCATTTTCCAAGATGGCGGCTGACACACAGCTGGGATTTATGGGGCCTTTAACAGCGTCATCAGCAAGGCATCACTAACTACTGTGCCAAGTTTCAACTTCCTGCTAATTTCTTAGGTCGAATTTCCTAAAATTCCTCCACTATTTTTGGAGGTGTAATAGAAAAATGTTGCCTTGTAACCAAAATGGAGTCAACAGCTGCATCAAGCAGATGGCAGCCTGTAAATGTTTTTGTTTGCTGCAATTCAATGTTTGCTGTTTGAAGTAACTACATGTGGCAGTGATGTGTCCTTACAAGCAACAATGGCAGCAGAGCTTTGGTTTTCCTGAACCACATGGAATTTCAAGGTGAGGAACATAGAAATGGGAGGAACCTCGTTATATCGAAGTGTGTGCGCGATGTCAGTGCAGCCTGTAGCAAATCAGTGTTTTGCTGCCCTAAAATGAGTCAGTAGTCTATTCCCTTCGTTTGTCCTTAGCTCATGAACGTTTCGGACAATATTGCCATTTAAAGAAAAATGTTTGGAACTACTTTGGTTGTAATAACACATTAAAGGTGGACCTTGTTATAACGAAGCTACACAAAACTTATCGAATTCGAGTTTCTGCTTTGCTGTAGTGGGTAATTCGTTGATCATTAAGGAGCCACAGTGTAGTCAAGCTGTATTTTCAAGAATTATTGCAGTATTTGAGTAGTGATTTTTGTAGTAATGGGACAAAATACTACATCATCGTTTAGCACATCACTATTGAAAAGTTGACATCGGACAACTATGAAGCCTGGAAAACTAACTGTAAATACTTATTGCTTGAAAAAGGTTTATTTGGATTTGTGGACGAAACTGAACCTCCTGACGCACAAGGTGCTACTGCAAAAGAAATATGTGACCGGCGGCTTAGGGGTGAGAGAGCCCATGCTTTAATATGCCTGTCTATTTCATTACCACTTCAGGAGATTGTTGCTGCATCAAACACAGCAAAAGAAGCATGGGACATGCTACACACTGTTTTTCAACCTGCCTCACGAGCCAGGGAGGCAAAGCTCCGACGTGAATTTTTGTCCCTCAAATGGGATGAAGTGGAGGAAGTGGCAGTGTTCCTGTCCCGTGTTGATCGTCATGCCCAGCATTTAAAAGACAATAAAGCAGACATCACTGATAAGGAACTAGCGTACCAATATTTAGATTTTCTACCTGAATCTTATGAGCATTCTGCCCGAGCAATTCACCACTGGGAGGATGTAAAGTTTACGCCGAAGGCAGTGCCGGATTAAGACATTGTGGGGCCTGAGGCATCGGATTGTATCAGGGGCCCTAAACTAAACAGGGTAGGTGGTTGACCCCCAAAATGAACTATGCCTAAAAGACCAAAGGTTTTTTTTTTAATGTGAAAACTGACACCACGTTTTTGGATCAACCGAACCCAGCTCGACTTTTAGGATTATGCATTAATCAAACCTAAAATATTTTTTTTCCGTTTGGGATGGTGACCGAATCATTTTTTGTTGGAATTTAGGAGCAAATGTTTAGTAATAGGCAGAATTATCCACCCGAGTGAAGCCGGGTATAGTTCTGCTAGTCTTACATAAGAAAATATGATAAACCCGCATTTGGAAAACAAAATTAAGCAGTCATGGGGGCCCCTAGACTACCTGGGGCCCGAGGCAGCTGCCTCATTGTTAATCCGGCCCTAGCCGAAGGATATGCGCGACTATTAGGTGAGTATAGTCGACAAAAGTCAAATGGAGGTGAAGCTGTGGCTAAGGAACAAAATGCTGCCAAAGCATACGCATCGTTTATAAAAACAACACCTTGGACTCATTCCACAACGTCATCAGACAAAGTGCCGGTTGGATCTCCCCAATTCCCCCAAATGCATGACAGTGCTAGTCGTACACCACGAACATAACACAAATGTTTCTCCTGTGGTGCTACTGATCACTTCCAAAGAAAATGTCCTCACTTACAAGCTACAAGTATTCCTCCTGGAGGCCCACGAAAGCCTGGTAATCGTGGTCACGGCCGAAGTCGAGGAAGGGGTCGTGCTGCACCTTCTAAACCCAAGGATGCAAATTGTGTAGTGCATGGAGCTTTTTGGGCAGAAAAACTATCGCAAGTGGGTGATGGTTCACGTTTTCCAACCCAGTGAGAAGTTGTGCACAAACCCGTGAGTGTAATGTTAATGTCAACGAAAAATGCTCAAGATCAAGTGCAAATTATACGGAGTGGTACATTGATTCAGGAGCAACAGATCACATCACTTACTGCAGAGATCTGTTTGTAAATTTGAAGCCAGTGTCAAAAGTAAAAGTAGACCTGGGAGAGTGGACTTCTGAGATAACGGGTATAGGCACCGTTAGACTAAAAGTGAACATAAATGGGGTTATTAAGTGTATTGAACTAAGAGGAGCTCTTTATATTCCCAACTTTACTAAGAATTTAATCAGTGTAGGAAGAATTGATAAAGGAAAATACAAAATTGACATCAGCAATGGTCAAATGTTAGTGTATGCTGAGTCACCTAATGATTGTTTAAGGCTGAATGGGTCAATACATTATATAGCGTGTCTGATGTAGTTAATGTTGCAGTATTCAACAAAGACCCAGTTCATGGTGATCAGCGACAGTAAATTGTAACATGTAAGGTGAAAAATGATAGTAAACCTAGGTATGCTGTTTTGCTAAGGTAGATGCCGAGTTATGGCATTCTCGTTTTGCTCATATGCATGTAAAGAGCATTCAAAACTTACAAAAGTGTGTAAATGTGTATGGTATTGATGGTAAATTGGAGGTTCCCACAAAGAAATGTGAGACATGTCAGTTGGCCAAGTCCACAAGAGCAACCTTTAAAGGGTTTGTTGAAGTAAGGAACACAAGGCCATTGCAATTACTTCACATGAACCTCTGGGGTCCTGCCAAAACTAAATCCCTTGGTAGTTCACAATACATATACTCGATAATTGATGATTATTCAAGATACACATGGACATTCCTGCTCTCTGTGAAGTCAGAAACTTTTGAAACGTTTCGGCTATTTCAGTTAAGAATAGAAAGGGAGTTAAATTTGAAAATTAGCACTGTACGTTCAGATAATGGGATGGAATTCTGTAGTTCTGAATTGAAACAATACCTCACAAAACTAGGCATACATTTTGAACGAACCAATGCCTATTCTCCCGAAATGAATGGCACTGCAGAGAAATGGAATCGTACTATGGTAGACAAAATTCGCTCAGTTTTTATTGACACAATCTTGCCACATTATTTATGGCGTGAGTTAGCTGTGTCAATAACTTATCTAAGAAACAGATTTCCTCACACACGTATTAAGGGTCAGGTCCCATTTTGTGTTTTGTATATCTCTTAGGCATTTGAGGAAATTAGGTTCTATTGCGTATCCCTAAAAGAAAGAGGGACAAATTTTCTGTCAGGTCCTGGGTAGGTGTAGAGGTTGGGTATGCAACACTGACACGTGGCTATCGTATTTGGAACCCTGTTGACAATTCTGTCTTTGAATCTAAACATGTTAAGATTGATGAAAACAACGTGGTCAGCTCGGGAGAGTTTCTCAAAAACCCTATAACATAAAGAATACTTAAATATAGATACTGATGTTGGGGAAAGTGATGATGACATGGTGGCGAAACCATCACCACAAAACACAAGCAATGTTGGCAGGCCTATCCCTCCAGTCCCAGTCAGCCCAGGTGCCAGTAGTAGTAGTGCTGAGGAAACCAAACTGCCTAGGAAAAAGGATTTTTCTCAATGGACCCGCACATTGGTAACTCGTAAAACTGGTACTACTAAAGGTTTAATAGATGTATATTATTTTAGTCCTGATGGGTGCAAGTTTCGCAGCAAAAATGATGTTAAATGTTATTGTGTTGCTAATGACATTATGTACGAGGATGTTTTTGATTTCAAAAGGCATCATGAGTCAAAATGTTGAAATGCCTTCTTGTGCTACCCTCTGAGTGCTTCTGATAGTAGTGATTCTGAGACTTATCACGAAGTGTATCTTAGTGCAAGGGAACCCAGTAATTTTGAAGAGGCCATGGGAAGTCGTGAATCACATGAATGGTATTCATCTATGGAAGATGAGATAAAGTCTTTTAAAGACAGAGGGGTGTACACTGAGCTACCTAAGCCAAAATCAGCAAAGGTCATTGGGTCAAAGTGGATTTATAAACTCAAAAAAGATCCAAATGGGATAGTTAAGTGTTACCGTTTTAGGTTGGTTTGCTCAAGGCTTCCGACAAACGTCAGGAATAGACTATGATGAAATATTCTCACCAGTTTTTTCATATGTGCTGATTCGTTTATTTGTGGTTTGTGTTGTTATAATGGGATGGTTGCATTTGCACTTAGATGTTAAGCATACATTTTTGTATGGTGATTTAGATGTCCCAACAAATTTATCAATACCAAAAGGGTTCCGTACGCATCAAAACGCTAACAATGTTTGGTCCCTAAAGGCGGCTTTGTATGGTTTACATCAAAATGGACGAAAATGGCATGAAAAATTGAACAGTACATTAACACAACTTGGCTTCTCAAGGTTCCTTGGTTGTAATTGTGTATACATTTTGGATAGGGATGCAATATTACTTGTGTATGTTGATGACATCCTGCTCCTTACAAGGTCAAAATCCGTGCAGTAGATGGTTATAAGTAAACTTCAAGCTGCGTTTGATCTTGTATCATTAGGGCCAGTTTCTGTGTTCTTGAGTGTTGAGTTTGAGAAGAAAAGTGGTACCATTTTGATGCACCAACAAGGATTCATTGCCAAATTAGTAAATAAGTCTTCCAAAGCTATTAGTCCTGCCCCTGTTCCTGTGAGCACGTTGTTACAGTAGGATGGAAAGGGAGAAATAGAATTTCCCTACAGATCCTTGATTGGTTCACTCTTCTTTCTGGCAAGTCAAACTCGCCCGGATATCCTTTTCTTGATGATCATATTGTCCCAGTATAACAACTCGTATACCCAACAACACATTAAGCTGCTCCTAGGCGTATTGGAATATGTAGACAGGACACGAGATTATGCTATTGATTTGGGTGCAGTAAGGTTTTTCCACTTTTTTCTTCGACGGTCTCTAAAAACGGCCTTCAAAAATGACGGAGGCAGTGCATGAGCGTCGCGCACCTACCTTGTATATACCTTGTAAATATTGGAGGCCAAGTTAACGCCAATTTCGAATCTAATAACCTGTAAATAGGTGGTAGTGTTTGGAATTTTTATTACGTGCCTGAATATGGTAGTCGGCAAGGTTTTTCCATCGAAAATTCGCCAAGAATTCGGAAGGTACGGAAAATCAGTCAAAGTGTCGGGATCAAAACTGGTCGTCTAAACACAATGAAGTTAAATTGTTCTTGCCTGTCTGGAATATTGCGTTTTTGCCTCCGTGCATAAGTAATGTCGTCTGCTACGTTCCAGAGTATGAATCTAGACGTTTTTAAGTTGGGGATGTAAGAAAGTCTGCTATAGCTTTAAGTAGTATGGAGTCTGAATATATTGGCCTAGTCTATCCAGTGAAGGAACTGCATTGGCTTAGTGGTGTTTTCAACATGTCGATTCTTGCATCACTGAAGCAGATACCTGTGATTTATACCGATTCACAGTCTGCCACACATTTTGTGAAAACTGAAGTAGAAAATTAGAAGTAAGCATATAGACATAAAATATCACATACGTGATTGGCTGCAGAAGCAGTATTTCGAGTTTAAATACATTTCTACAAAAGTAAATGTCGCAGATATTTTTACAAAGTGGTTGTCAGGATCAAGGTTACAGAAATTATGTTCTGCGATTCTGTGCAAGCATGCAGATAAATGAAATTGACGAAATGTATATATTGTGTACAATTGCTACGAACGATTCTAGTCAGTGTTACCAGTATTTGTTTTCTTTAGTTTTGGAATGATAAAAGAAAGGGGAGGATTTATTGATAATTGGTGTTCTTTTACATTCCTGTAGTCCTTAAGTAAACTACTTAAACTACTTAAGTATCCTTAAGTAAACTAGGATTATTGATTCTTACTTATTTCACTTTAGTAAGCAGGCCAAAAATACTGTTAAAAAAAATTAGGCCTGCAAAAACTTGTGTATGGCTCAGGAGAGCCTCCATATAATTGTCAGCCATAGATGGCCACTATACACTTCCATACTTTGTTCACTTCCGGTTTTTGGAGGTGTAATAGAAAAATGTTGCCTTGTAACAAAAATGGAGTCAGCAGCTGCACCAAGCAGATGGCAGCCTGTAAATGTTTTTGTTTGCTGCAATTCAATGTTTGCCGTTTGAAGTAACTACATGTGGCAGTGATGTGTCCTTACTTGCAAAAAAGTCGTTATCCCCATCCCATCCTACGAACATGTCAGGCCCTTCCTTACCTCCACGAGAAAATCCCAACTACTCGATATCCGATGACTTTCCAGACCACATGAATCATCATGACATTTGTGAAGTTATCCGAAGTGCCACGGACACACCAGTGAACAACCAAACCACGAAAAAAATCATCATTTCCGACCTCCTATGTTACTTAGTAAACAACCTACCATTAGCGGCGGACATTACTCCAGACTGCTTATCCCAAGAATGTGCATCGTACTACACGGATAACGAAATCAACGAAGCAAAAAAGATCGTGTACATGTGCAGCCCAGACAAGCGGATGATAAACCGACAAGGTGAGAAACGCAACTTAAACCACATTAAAGATATCCTCCATATACTACAGCAGAACCAGTTCCCCAGGGAATCGCACGTGTTTGTCTCGGAGCGTCTTCACTTCCCCACACGCCAAGCCTGCACCAAACCTAATCCCTCCACCAAGGCCCAAAACACCGAAATTGGTGAATTACGAAATTCCATCCACCGATGTATAGACTCACAGAACTTTATTGTCAAGGAGTTCAGCGAGTTAAAGCAATTATTAACCTCGAACCTCAACGGAGTAATCCCAAGGGACCAACGCATCCATCTTGCTCCACTCCCGGAAGCGATGTTCGACACCAACCCGGAAGTGGAAACGGAAGTCGACGCTCGGCAGAAAACCGCCACTTCCGACCAAAGTGATACCACCAATACCGTACCAGCCATCATTTCAGATGAGCAGAACCCCGACACAAGTAAGCTTCACTCTTACACATATGCTCAGAAAACAAACAAAAATCCAAATTTGTTTCACAACAACTCGATTACTAATGTAAACTCCAAGCAACAACAAATCGAAACTGAAACCGAAAGTCCCCAATACAGCTCAAAACGCGATTATGAAAACGAAGATCGTGAAGAAGTACAAAACCAGAATGCAAACGCGTTCCGCTACCAACGCAGCCGACAAGGATGGAACAGACATAGGAAACAATTTCAAAATAATAACGAACCAGCTCATGACTCAGAAAACTGCACTGTCAACAAAAACAGAGCCCAACCCTTCAAGATAGGTAGTGACCAAAACTCACAAATACGCACTGTCCATCACCACCATAATCTAAACCCTAAACCTACCGACCACAAAGGACGAATATTTGTCTCACGCCTCCACCCAGACACCACACCTAACGAACTTGTCTTATTGCTAAAAAACACAGCCAAACTACAAGCCAATGTCCACAAGTTGAAAACAAAACTCCCACACTACTCTTCTTTCTGTGTCGAAGTCGATAAAAAAGTTGAAGACTTAGCAGCCGCTGCCAAAAACTGGCCAACCGGTGCCCTCCTCACTGTGTATCGCAGCATCCCACGGCCTGAGAACATCATCTCTTCCTCCACAAACGACTTCAGTAGCACACCCATGATCACAACATCGCACACTAACGACCCGATCACCAGCTGTGCGACTCCTTCTCCAACGCCAGCCACAAATCAAGCAGGTACCCACACACGTCATGCCTCTTCCCCCTCATCCCTACCCCTTCCTGCTGTGCCTTCCGAATGACTACTACCTGACCACTGCCTCACCCATACCCCCATTTCCCCCTGCACCCCCTCTCCTCCCTCTGACCCTGCTCCCCTCACCCCTCCCCACACCTCCTCACCTCAACATTACCACAAGCCCCCTCCTTGCCCATCGTCCATCAATATCCTTTATACAAATGCAAACTCGCTCGCCAATAAACAGGCAGAGCTTGAAGCGCTTATTACCAACTGTAACCCTGCGGTTGTAATAATTACTGAGGCTAAATCAAAATTTTACAACAACCATCTTACCATCGAAGCCATCCATTTCCCCAACTACACCAATGTGCACAACTCGCTCCAAACACAGGGAATAGGAATCATCGGCTTCATCCGAAACGACATCGACGTTGTTGCTAGCAACGATACCATCCCAGCGAATGAAACCCTCACACTTATCATCGCCGGGCAGCACAAAATTACTGTAGCCGCAGTATACAAATCCCCCACAAGCTCCCCAACTAATAATGACCACATCGTACACTTTATTAAATCATTGTGTGACACCACATCCCATGAAATCATTATTCTTGGTGATTTTAACATGCCCCAGTGCACCTGGACAGACGGAGCTGGAACTTCCACATGCATTACCGAACGACTTTTCCTGGACGCCTTTGTTAGCCGTGATCTTGTGCAACTTGTTGAACGCCCAACTCGCTTTCAGCAAGGACAAAAATCCAACATCCTCGACCTCGTCTTAATTAGAAGCACATCAAACCTGATCTCCAATATCTCACATAGCGACCCACTTGGCCTAAGTGACCACAGCACCCTTCTAATACAACTCTCCACCTCTACACCCGACCCGCCCAACATCACCAAGCGCAACTTCTTCAAGGCAAACTACACCCTCATGCGCAACTCCATCAAAGCTGCAAACCTTGCCGAACGTATTGTACCAATGAACACCGAGGAAGCGTGGGAAATTTTTCACCATACTATTTTGAGATCCATCTTTATTCACTGCCCTCTCACAAGGAAAACTGGAAAAAAGAGACAAACTCACCCCTGGGTCGATACCACCATCAAAAGATCCATCCTCACCAAACGCAAAGCTTGGAACAACTACAGAGAAAGTCAAACTGATGACGATTACAAAAACTACAAGCGTGCCAGAAACGAACTAACCACTGAAATCCGTACTGCACGCCTCTCCTACGAAAAGAAAATCGCATCCTCATCTAAAACCTGCCCTAAAAAACTGTGGGCCTACATTGGTCGCAACAAAAAATCTTCATCATCGATTGGTACCATAAACGGACAAAACGGACCTGTTAACGATCCTGCTTTAAAAGCCGACGCTCTTAACTCTCACTTCTGCTCTGTCTTTAAAACAAACAAGCTTCCCTCCGTAACCATTTGCAACAGCAATCTCAACGGCAACGTCCTCTCAAACATTTCCTTCACCATTGAAGAAGTCGGACATCTTCTTTCCACCATAAAAGAACACTCCTCTCCCGGACCTGACGGACTACACCCAAAGATTTTGAAGGAACTGGCAAATGTCATTACTGAGAGTGTTACCATGATTTTCCAGAAATCGTTCATTGAATCAACCCTTCCTCATATCTGGCTCACTGCTAACGTCACCCCAATACATAAAGCTGGAGATCGTAGTAACCCGAACAACTACAGACCAATTAGTCTCACCTGTATCCTCTGCAAATGCATGGAAAAAATAGTCGCCAAACAAATCATTACCTTCCTCAACCATAACGACTTCTTTACCCCTAGTCAGTACGGTGGCCTTCACGGCAAATCCACTACCCACAACCTCATTTCCTTTCTTGACCTTGTCACTGAATGGACTGAAGGTGGATCACAGGTAAATGCCGCCTACTTTGACCTCGCTAAGGCCTTCGATACCATACCCCATGACATCCTTATCACCAAGCTAACCACCGTAGGCATCTCTGGCCACCTCCTAAAGTGGCTTATTGCTTTTCTCACAAACAGAACTCAACGCACTGTCATCAACGGTCACCCTTCTAAAATCGGCAGTGTTACCAGTGGAGCCCCACAGGGAAGTGTCCTCGCCGGCCTCCTCTTCATTATCTTCATTAATGACCTACCTGACTGCCTTACATGTAATAGCTGCATCTTCTTGGACGACACCAAGCTTGTTGCCCCAGTCATCTCCCCTGATGACCCCACTGCTTTTCAATCCAACATCTACAAACTCACTCAATGGGTCCAGGCAATGAACATGGACCTCAACGAAACAAAGTGTGCAGTCCTTAGCTTCGGCCATCCCACGACCTTACTCCAGTATACCCTACAAGATGATGGACCCCCAATTAAACACGCAGACTTCCAGAAAGACCTTGGTGTGCTCATCGATCAAAAACTCACCTTTTCTCAACACATTGACCTCATTACCAGACGAGGCTATCGGATGCTTGCTATCATCAGAAACTCCTTCTCTGTTCTTGACGAACGTACATTCTTTTTGCTCTACCGCTCCCTTGTTCGCAGCATCCTTGAGTACGCTAATTCTGCTTGGTGGATCAGATTTGAATCCGACCGCGACAAACTCGAGAGACTCCAGAGAAGAGCCACAAAACAGGTCCACTCCATCCGTCACCTCTCCTACACTGAACGCCTGAAAGCTCTCCGACTCCCCACCCTCGAATACCGCAGAATCCGAGGCGATCTCATCTTTACCTACAACCACCTGCACTCTCCCTCAAACACAAATAAACCCCTCTTTGTCCTCAATAACAACCCACAAACTAGAAACAACGGGCTCAAGATCTTTCAACGCCGCTGCACTTCCAAAAACCGTGAACTCTCTCTCCCTTTCCGGATTTGCAGCACCTGGAACCGTCTGCCTAGGGACATTGTCACCGCATCAAATACCAATATCTTCAAAACCAAATTAGATACCTTCTTACCGACCATCACCCCTCAGTTTGTGTACAAGAACTGGTGAACCCTACCCATTTCCTCCCAGCATCAAAAGCAACAAGCTTCCTGCTGGTGTTTTTCAATGTCAATGTCAATGTCAAACCAACAAATCTCTGCAAGACAAAGTGAACAAGAATATCCCATAGAGGTTACTTGTACTTGTTGCTCGTTGGTCATGGTCTTGTCAATTTCCGTTTTGCTCAGCGAGCCAGTCTCAGTTTCAGTGGTCAACGCCATGGCCAACGGGCAACCACCAACCGAGATTGACAATGCCGAGGAACCACACTCCAGATCCGAGCACCTGGCTCTCCATACTCTAACCCTTAATTAATTAACCCTCATCCAGTCCGAAAAGTGATTTTCCTGGATCTTAAGTTTATCCCTGTTCTCAGGAGCAATCGTACCACCTGGATCCTAACCTAACAGCCGACGTCCAGCTACTGCTTGAACGTTTCCAGTCGGTACCAGCCACCGCCCTCGAGCTCCAAATAGCTACCGTTTATAACAGGGATCCAAGGACAACCTTACACCCGCTCAGGTTCATGCTCTCCCCATTTCACGTGCTGACAAAGCAAACTCCACAGTTGTCACAACCAAGAAAGTGTATGACACCAAGGTAGCAGAAGAGCTCCAAAACCCCGGATTGTACAGTCAAGTCCTCTACAATCTCGTTCCACCATTTCCCAACTAGTACCAGACGGCCTCACTGGAGAAGAGCAAGGCAACAAAACCCAACCCGACTCCAAAGTCCCCCAGGTGTTTGCCCAAACAAAAATCCATAATGCGGGTTACCCTCCTAGACTATCACGTCGGTTAAGAGAGACTCCGGCCAGTGCCTGGACTGGTTTCTGAACCCCGGGTTGAAGAAGTACTCAGCACAAACTGTCACTTTTCCAACACCTTGCTGTACACAAAAATCCTTCATCAACTTCATCTGAAACTGAAAGGCCGCTTCACCACCTTTGATATGCATGCCTTGTTTCCCAGTTTGACCCACAAGCGCATTTTAGAGACAGTCTTGAACAAGTTCTTCAGACATTGAAGAAATGGAACACTCTTTGGAATTCATGGTTGAGACTGAACAAAAAAACCATCTCCCATTTCTTGATTAATGCTACTTCGACAAGAACGCACTGTCACCTGGGAACCTTACACCAAGACCATCCGAATAATCCCCTTCCACTCTGGGCATCCAAAATCTCAACTCTTCCCTATCCTAGACAATGAGATGGTTTGGATCAAGTACAGAAAGAATTCCATTGCTGAGGTGGAAACGCACATCCTCCTGGCCAAAGAAAAGTTCCATTTGCTGGGATTCTCTACTCAACTTGTAACTCATCCATCACCAAGGCCAAAAGGTGGAAAGAGAGGCAACATCCTACCACAAAGCCAGACGCACCTTTCCTAGATATGACATACACCCCCGCTAAACATGACAGAATCAAGGGCGTACTCACCCGAGGAGGAGTCCAATGGATCTTTCGGAACCCACCAAACCTGAAGTATCTCTGCAAAAAAAAAAAAAAAAAAAAAAAACCTGGTCGTGATCCCATCTCCCAACCCTACATCGTCAGCTCCTCCTCCCAAGTCCTTCACAAGGTCCAGACCTCCCTCCAAAACCTTGCCCAGCCACAATATATAAAAACCTATGGCCCACAGGTACAACACCAGGTCCTAGAAATGCAATGAGGGCAAAGAGCAGGTTCTTTAAACCTTCGTCCAAACACAGCACTTCCAGAAGAAGATCGAACACAGAAGCCGCTCTAACACCCAGCTGTCAAGTCTCCGCGACAATCTGCGCACCCTTCCGCATTCCAAGGCTGCTGTGTACACCATCCCATGCTCGGACTGCGATATCGTATATGTGGTAGACATCAAACGTAGAATTTGCACCCCAGTATGTGAACACATGACGGACGTTGAGAGGTGGGAAAGGAAGAAAAATGGAGTTGCTGTACACCCATCTTTAAACAACACAAAATAGCATGGTACCACACTAGGATACTGCTGAAATTAAACACCAAGTCCGAACTGCATCTGCGAACAGTTGAGAGCATTTCCATTCAGCGTTTTCAAAGTGCAGGAATACCCATCATGAACATACAAGAGGCGTCACATCGTGACGTCAGTAATATTGTTACTACTGAGCTGACCCACAAACTAAATGCTAAGTGGACAGCACTCCTTCCCCAACCTTCCAACCATCACACACTTCTCCTGCGTTCACAGGAAGTGGAAGTGGAAATTCAAACGAGCAGCAACCCGATTTTTCAAGCCGAAGGGTGTTCATGCTTCAACAAGCCTGATGAAGATGGGGAATCGTTCACGAAGATTAAAAGAAAAAACCATCGAAATTCACTTCACGAGTTAAATAAAATCAAGCATGTATTTGGTATATAGCATTTGACTTTTTCGTTGTGTTTGAATACCAAAGTAAAAAAATCATGAGCCTCTCAACCTATAGGAAAAAGACAGATTTAACCATTCTAGCTAGGGAATGGGAAATCATTGGTTTTTCATATGTGCAGATAAAGGAAACCAGCATCTCAAAAAAAAAAAAATACACCGATGGAAAAATTTTAAATATACTTTACAACTTTTGTAATTGCACACCTTTCGGGTTCAGTTGCAATGGTCTTCTAGCTCTACCAGACATGGATGGGGAACGTGTGTCTTGTCTCCTAATTAGGGCACTTTGGCATGACGAACCTGAAAGTGTACGTACATAAACTTTAATAAGCGTAATGTCTTAAACACTAAACAGTACCCATGTTACCGTACATCTAAACTGGGTTTTCTTGGTGGAACCAAACTTTTCTACATTAGGCCGATAAAAAAAGTAGTTGTTTCTCAAACACCATCACACGGAACAAAAAACTTTGGGCACCATTTTTAGTCTTCTGTACAGCCATACCAGCTGAGAAGACTATTCAACGATTTTGTCCATCCATCCGTTGTTTTTTTCAACTTCACAATGGTACCAGTTAAAGACGACCACCGGGGAGATCAGAATTTTGTGAGAATAAATTAATGCAGATGTTAATAGTCGTATTTTCTTGGGGGGGGGGCATGCGTGCGTGTTTTAGTTCGTTGGCCCACATGCGTGTTTATAAGTGCCATTTTTTTTCTCAGGTAATTTTTCTTCAGTCGGCATGCAACTCGCGTGCCAGGTTAATAAATTAGATTTCTGCTCGTTTTGTAATCGGCTAGGTCATGCATGATACAGTAACATACCCATGCGAAATCCACAATTGGTTGAAAATGTGGCTAGAATGGCGAGCATCTCGTTTTACTGAAGTTTGACAGAGGTTGGGGGGGGGGGATGATTAGTGAAATTTGATCTTCGTTAATGCATCTTAAACATCATGCCAAGGGATCTCTAAATTAGCAATTCTAATCTAGTGCTGAAATTATATTGGATAGTCGAAATTATTTGGCAACTCACATAGGATATAATGATTTTGTAAAAAAAGCATTTAGATTTCTTGCACAAGAAAGAAAGAGAGAAAGAGAGAGAAAGAAAGAGAAAGAGAGAAAGAAAGAGATAGAAAGAAAGAGAGAAAGAGAGAGTAAGAAAAAGAGAGAAAGAGAGAGAATAAAGAGAGAAAGAAAGAGAGAAAGAAAGAGATAGAAAGAGATAAAGAAAGAAAGAAAGAAAAGAGAAAGACAGAAAGAAAGAGAAAGAGAGAGAGAAAGAGAAAAAGAAAGAACGAAAAAGAAAGAAAGCGAGAAACAAAGAAAGAAAGAGAAAGAAAGAAAGAGAGAGAGAGAAAGAAAGAGAAAGAGAAAGAAAGCGAGAAAGAGAAAGAAAGAGCGAGAAAAAGAAAGAGAGAGCGAAAGAGAAAAAAGAAAGAAAGAGAGAAAGAATGAAAGAGAGAGAAAGAGGAAGAAAGAAAGAAAGAGGAAGAAAGAGAGAAAGAAAGAAAAAGAGAGAAAGAAAGAGAGCGAGAAAGAAGAGAGAGAAAGAGAGAGACAGGGAACGAAAGAAAAAGAAAGAGCGAGCGAGCACTGGTGTTTGCCAACTAGCTTATTGTTATTATTTTTCGTGTTCGTCTTTGGTCTACGCACTGTTTGCTGACGATTCGCACTTTTGCCTTTCTTGTTAGCCTACATGATTTTTAGGTAGCCATGTGTGATTTGGTAATATAGGTGGTCTAGCTGGTCGTTCGATGGCCTTGCGCAAAACGTGCTTCAATTGGTATTTTTTTGTTTGTTTACGCTTTGCTTGCTGACATGACGGGACTGTCTTTTTGATACTATAATTGTAATTTACAGATGGCATCCGTACAAAATCTTAGCGTATACGGCTACGTAAGGGTACCAAGGTCAATCGTGCATAGGTTTTGGGCATTATTTTCAAATTTAATGCAAGATTTTCGCTGGTTTCCGTGACTGTCTAGGTAAGCCTATTGTTCGAACTGGAATTTCGCATCGAGGTTTGTACTTCATGTTTATTGCTTTGAAATCCGACCATAATGTTGGTGCCAAATTTCTGCTTAGTTACGTAAAGTTTGACTTATCGCAATTCTAGAATTCACATGCGTGATTTTCTTTTCGCATTTATTATCCGTAACTTGGCGTGAACACCACCGTTTATGTAGCGCTATGCCTTGTGATGGCTTAGCGTAACTTGGAATTAGTTATTCTTGGCAAAATTAATTCGCTGTAATTGCTAATTCTCATGCTTATTTGCGCAATCTTTATTTATTTATTTATTCGTTATAGACGTTTTGCTATAATTTTCAGCTATCGATGCGACTGTGGGAAATGGGTATTTGCTTTTTACCAACGTTAGCAATGTCACACTTAACAAGTTTCTCTCGCTATGTGTCGCGACTGCAGTGTTAATTTTGATATTATGGATGTGGTATGGCGAATCGTTCACACTTATTCCTATGAAGTTTTTATTAGTATGACAAATTCGTTCGCTTATTACGATGTACTACGTACGAGTTCTCCGTTCGGATAAATCTCAATGTGATTTCGAATGCTTGAATACGCTCTTCACATTTATATGCCATCTCTCCAGTATGAAGAGGGGGGGGGGGACGGATTAGCTACTCATGATCCTGCACTAACGCTCAATCGAAATTTCGCTTATGCCCAATTTCTAGAGTATTAATACTGGAATGGGTCAGGTAACCGTGATTTGGGCGTAATTTACGCTTTTCTTCCAAGTCTTGCTCCTTAAGTCTTTAACATTTCTGTAACGTTGCTGACGTACGAGATTCGTGTAGCTTACGCTTTCGGTTTCCTGCTCCGTCGGTTGGAGTGGGGGCTTGCTGAGGTAAGCTTGACGAGGGGGCCAAGCTGAGGATCAGATTGTTGTGGAGGGGTAAGCTTTTGCTGAGGGTGCAAGCAAGGTGCCTCAAGTTCTGCAGTGTGGTCGGTTGGGTCAGGGATGTAGTTTGGAAATCAAATCTCGGATTTGTTTTAATCCTCCGTTCTGGATTTCTGCTAAATCCGGGTCATCTGGCGTAAAATATGGTTGATGTGAATGCGTACGATCTTGCACGGATCCCAGTAATGTACTGCTCGGTGGCCTGTCGCTGGTGACGAAAGATAGTTATGAATGCCAAAAAAGGAATGTGCTAACGCTTCGGGGATACAACCTGGGGATGCTAGCTCGTAATTTTGATGCAACGCCGAATTTCTCCCGAAATAATCTTTTGCTCGATGCTCTGTGACGACGTGGCCTCGTGTCCAGTCTGGAAATTGTGAGTCTAGCACGCAACTGGTATTTGCGTGCTGGATATAGCGTTGATTACTGGGATAACTTTGCCAGGCCTATGTTGGACTTCGAAATCACATTCCCTGATTCTAGTTACCCGTGTGAACTCCCAGTCAAAACTCCCAACATCTAATTAAGCTTGGACAATGCTTTTCCTGGCTTACTACCTCTAACCAATTGTTCCTACAAAGCTCATGTATGTGCTTAGTTACCTTTGTTTTTGTTGTATTGTTGTTGTTCCCCTGACTTGAAAACCAACTCCAATTCCTGATTCCCTTTTTCCTTCTGTTCTCTTCTGGGTCGCAATGTTGCTCATGTTTGAGCTTGATGTTTGTTTGCTGATGACTTTAATGTGAATGGGAGAAATGGCATTCAGCAGAAACCTTCATTACCTTGGATGAATCCCTTCCCTGACTTCCAATTCCGTTTACCTTTTTCCTACTTGGGTGTCCGGACCCATAAGTATGAAGCTG
>JAHWFP010024842.1:2652-19601 GCA_023313725.1 Lithobius niger
ATGTTTTTGAGGGATTGGCTACGAAAGCAATATTTCTGTTTGTATAAAGTACCGTCTGAACTAAATGTTGCAGACATGCTGACGAAATGGCTGAACCCAGGTCGGATGAATAGGCTATGTTCAGCGGTGTTCTATAATTGAGACTCATAAGTAATGTTATAAATTCTGTAGCATTGTGTTTGCATGAGAAGAATGGGAGGGTGTGTTGGTTGTACGCATAGCCTAGCTATAGTTGGTTCTTCCCAGCAAAGAATTTATTTGTATTATTCATATCGTTGGTTAATATATCACCTGAAAGTAAATGTATTGTCCCCCCAGTTCAGGAAAGAGCGATGGAAAAGCCTGGTCGGCAATTATGCACTATGTTTGCCTGGAGAATGAAATGTCGGCTTATCGAGCGCTTTAGCCTGGTGGGGCGATAACTTCCGGTTTAGAATGGAGCGAACGCTCACTCGCGTTCTGGGGTCGATGCAGGCAGCATGGGCTGCAACTGCAAGCTGCAGTTATGTTTTTTTTAAGCCATGTGGTCAAGTGTTTGTAACTTTGCAATGTCGCTGTTAAATAAACAGTTGAACTTTAAGTATTCTTCTGGAACTTCTTTTGCACGGTAACAGTAATTTGTAGGACTAGGAATTCGCTGGAGTAACGCGGACAATTTTCCTACAGGGCCTACGCCCGACACCTTCGACGCACGCCGCTGCGACCCTCCTACTCGCCGGGGCTTCTGCGTGCTGCCCACAAGGAGCTGCGGCTTTGCCCCGGCGGCCGGGTATGGGCTCGACGCTGGAGCGCCATCCATTTTCAGGGCTAGTTGCTTCGGCAGGTGAGTTGTTACACACTTTTTAGCGGATTCCGACTTCCATGGCCACCGTCCTGCTGTCAATAGCAACCAACACCTTTCATGGGGTCTGATGAGCGTCCGCATCGGGCGCCGTAACCCGGCGTTTGGTTCATCCCACAGCGCCAGTTCTGCTTACCAAAAGTGGCCCACTGGGCACTCGCATCCGACGTCCGGGCTTCAGTCGAGCAAGCCGGACTTCTCACCCATTGAAAGTTTGAGAATAGGTTGAGGTCGTTTCGGCCCCAAGGCCTCTAATCATTCGCTTTACCGGATGAGACTGCGTTACATCCGAGCGCCAGCTATCCTGAGGGAAACTTCGGAGGGAACCAGCTACTAGACGGTTCGATTAGTCTTTCGCCCCTATACCCAGGTCCGACGATCGATTTGCACGTCAGAATCGCTACGGACCTCCACCAGAGTTTCCTCTGGCTTCGTCCTGCCCGGGCATAGTTCACCATCTTTCGGGTCCCAACGTGTATGCTCTTGCTCCGCCTCACCAGCGTTGTGGTCGAGACGGGCCGGCGGTGCGCCGCCAGGCTCGGCCGAACCGTAAGCCCAAACGGATCCCGCCTTGGTCGACGATATGACGACCTTCACTTTCATTGCGCCTTCGGGTTTAGTCCGAGAACTTCCCTACGACTCGCACACATGTTAGACTCTTTGGTCCGTGTTTCAAGACGGGTCGGGTGGGCGACCGACCTACTCGCCGCAGACCACAAGTGCCACCGCGGGAGCTCAGTCCAGCCAACGGCGGGTCCCGAATCACCGGCCGCCACCAGGGGCGTACAGCAACCGGGTGCCCTGCCTGCCGAACCGGCAACCGCACGCCTTTCCCGAAGGAGGGCGCGGGCACGGGTCTCAAATGCTTCCTCGGTCGGGCGGAGGAGCCGGGTCAAGGCTGGCTATAACTCCGACCGGAGCCGGTCCTGCAACCGAAGTAACAGGTGGCTTACCGGCAACGGATACCTGCCGTGCCTTGCCGTATGGCCTCCGATTGTTTCTCCCAACCGGTCGCGGCGTCCTACTGAGGGGGAAGTGCGCCCGACGGCAGCCGCTGCAACCGAAGCACGTTCCGTTCGGATACGTAGCCACAGAGCGCAGCCGACCGACGGGTTGAATCCCCCCGTTCGACCTTCGAGGGCCCACCCGTTTGCCTCCGAGCGGTTTCACGTACTCTTGAACTCTCTCTTCAAAGTTCTTTGCAACTTTCCCTCACGGTACTTGTTTGCTATCGGTCTCGTGGAAGTATTTAGCCTTAGGTGGAGTTTACCACCCGCTTAGGGCTGCACTCCCAAGCAACCCGACTCCAGGGAGAGAACCGTCCTCCGGCCGCTGAAAGAGCCGCACGGGCCTTGCACCCGCCTTGGGCAGTGGCCCCGGTCAGGGGGACTTGGGCTCCCGCGAACCAGAGGGATGGCTCCTCCCAAACGCCACATTGCCCGCCGCCCTCTGGGGACGGGGGCTTCGGCGCTGGGCTCTTCCCCGTTCACTCGCCGTTACTAGGGGAATCCTTGTTAGTTTCTTTTCCTCCGCTTAGTGATATGCTTAAATTCAGCGGGTAATCTCGTCTGATCTGAGGTCGCGTGTATGGTTTTGGCGAAATCTGACCGAAGTCAGGTGGGGCGACCCACCATCAGAGACACTGCTTATCCATTCTGTGTAAATGGCCCGAAGGGTTACTAGACACGGGCAAGGTTACCCGGCGGGTGTTTAAGCTTCATTATTCCTTCCACCCCGCAACAGCCACAGTCATCGCGGTTTCCCGCAACATCAACAGCCGTCACAGGGATCGCAATGCGTTGTGCGCAGTACATCAATTCCGCAGGCATCACGATCGCCCGAAGTGACCCCTTCCACGGTTCATAGTCTTCTTCCACAACATCTGCCCTGCCAACAGCCGCAGTCATCGCAGTTTCCCGCAACATCCGCAGCCGTCAACAAACAGTCGTCGTGGCGCCCGACCACCTCCCCGCAGCCGTCACAGTCGACCACGAATCGCCACGTTCATGGACTTACACGCACAACATCCACTAAACACCAGGCCGTGATGCAAGCCATATGCCGTTCTGCACCTCCGACACAGAGAGTACTGAAAGGTACTAGCCGCATGCCCGGAGGCAATTAGCATTACCAAGGTCAAAATGGGGACGGCCGGTTAGCGCAGAACATTGCTGCTCCACACGCCGGCATACCCCACTCGTCACCCGGCAGGTTGTTACACCGCACCATCTTTCCACCTCTGAACACCAAATACTCTCTCTATGGGCGTCAGCCAAAGCAACTGGCCTTCTCGACTCCCCGACGTGAGCTGACCCTTATTAGGAACTACTAAGCCACAAGTCCGTGTTACTAACTCTCGTGTGCGCACTCCAAGTCGCCGAAATGCAGTTTCAAGACTGACAGAAAACCAGAAAGATGCACTGAAGGGATCAGATGCTGTGGGTCGTGGGCAGACCCCGCTCACCGTACAAGTAGAAAAACTCACCCAGATAACAGGGCGGCGGACACAGACGACCAATCCCCTAAAAAGTGAATATGGTTATCGTCCCTTGAAAACGCTACCAATTCGCTTTGCATGGCGGTTGAAGCTAAAGCAACGAAAAATAGTGTCTTTTGCGAAAGGTGCAGCAGAGAGGCCGTGTGGATGGGCTCGTACGGTGGGTTTTCAAGGCTTGAAAGGACCAAAGGTCTGTAAACGTTGGCGAGTCCTCGGTCTCCCGTTTTCGAACGCCAGCATGAGCCTTGACAGCAGTGTGCTTCCTACGGGCCTTTTGTTCCCCTGACACAACAAGACAGAACTATCTTGGAACGGTAGCCTTTAATAACCGATGGTGCCAAGCCCTTTTCGAGAGTTCTTAAAAAAAAAGGAGACAACAAAGTCTCAGATGGTCTAGCCAATCCAACATTCATAAGTTTCCACCAATAATGCCACTTATTCCATTTCAACTCATAGACCTTATGGGTAGACGCTCTATGGCACAGAATGACCCTGTCCGTCACCTGAGATGCAAACCCAGCATTCTTCAAAAGAGATGTCACAACCTCTACCCATGAATATGAAGGATTTACGGCTCTGGATGCACTGTTCTCCTGTCATGCTGGGGCAGAAAGAATGGTGAGATTGGGAGTGGGATGGGCCCTTCCTTCAATTCCATGAGGTCTATGAAAAAAGGAGCAGCAGGCCAAAGTGGTGCCACCAGGATGAAGCTGCCTCTGTACTCTGATCTTGGTGAGTGTTGACTGAAGTAGGGAGAATGGAGGCAATGCATACGCATAAACCCATTCCCAAGATGTTGACAGAGCATCCGTCGCCCAGGCCTGCTCGTCCAGAAAGGGGGAGATGAAATTTGGCAACTGGAGATTGAATCGTGTTGCAAAAAGGTCTACCATGGACGCCCCCCACCTATGGAAGAGTGCTTGGCATATTGCTGTATCCAGCTTCCACTCTCTCGTCGAATTTGGTCCCGCATTGATAGCTCATCCGCCAACACCTTCAACTTCCCCGCAATATGCCTCGGCTGAAGAAAAATTTTGTAATCCTTGCAAGTCTGGAACAGTTGGGACGTTTCTTCCATCATCGGGCAGAATGCATGCCTCCTCCCTCTTCACATACAACACAGGCGTCGTGTTGTCCGACATCACAGTCACAACCTTTCCTCGCAAGAGATGCTCAAGGTGAATGGCTCCGAGTTCCAGGACATTTATGTGGGAGAGATCGTCCCCGCTCCAAGATCCCGAAAGCCGGTGTCCTTTGAGATGCGCGCCTCACCTAGTCGTGGACACATATGTGAAGTGGAGTACTTCTGACAGTGGTTGCTGAATGGGCACTCCCACCATCAGGGTTCTGTTTCATCGACCACCATCCGACGATTTGTCTCGGGAGGTTTGACAGGGAAACCACATCGTCCCAGGATGTTCGAAGGAACCACTCCATGTTCCAAAACCAATGCACCCGTTTCATCTTCCGTTGGCCGTTTGGGACGAGTTTGTGCATGAATCGATGAGGCTAGATTCTGGGCTGACACTGACAAACGACGCAACGGGGTCCCCATACAGGAAATTGTCAGGATAGGCGTGAGTCTCGATTTTTTCACGTTGATACCTAGGTCGAGGCTGTGGAAAATCCTCAGGCACTCATCCCGTTGATGGTTCAATTGAGACCTCGATGAATTCTGGACCAGCCAGTCATCCAAACAGGCATGTATCCTGATGCTGTTCAGATGAAGATGCGCTAGAACTGGGTAGAGAATGGCCATAAATACCTGTGGTGCCGTAGCGAGGCCAAAGGGAAGGAATTTGAAAAGGTGCGTGCGTCCCTTTGAATAGAACTAGAAAAGATGATGGACCGACGAATATAGAGGAACGTGAAGGTAAGCATCTTCCAGGTCTATAGAGGTGGTATATTCATCCTGTTGAAGAGGCTCTCGTATCGACTGAATCGTCTCCATCTAGAAATGCTCCGTGGTGAGGTGTTAGTTTCGTTCCACCCCCTTTTATTCCTAACACTCTGGGTGGGCTACAAAAGCCCTTCGTATTTGGAGGCGACAGCTCTATTGCCCTTCTCTAACAATTTGGCTACTTCTTTTTCTAGGTTTTCACTTTCGGGATGATCCACGATCGTCCGGGACCTTCGTCTGGGCTGGAATGGAGTTGAAAGGCGGAACGTAACCATATTGCACGACGGAACGTAACCATATTGTAATGCTTTTCCACTGAGACACATGGTGCTGCAGCCTTACCCCACCAGCTGGCGAAGGTCCTTCTTTGTACACAACTTCGTCTTCTGAGTAATCGCAGGGGCTTGTGGAACAAGCGATTTTACGTTTTTTTCTTTGGTGGTAGCAAGGTTTGACTGTCAACAGAGTATTCACATTCACGCTAACATTCAGAAGCTGAAGAGACGGAGAAATGGACCGAGATCTGCATGATGAAACACAGTTGGCAGTACTCGTTGAAGGATGGTCAAAACTGTCCAGCTTATAACGATCTTTGCGAGCAGGGGACAAGGATCGAGAATGATATTCTTGAAATTTTACAGATTGAAAAAAAGAGAATCACAGTTAGGAAGCTTTGAAACCTTCTTTTCACCACGTTCTTGACATCCTTGTTGATGTCGACGACATTTGATGAAATTTCATTTTGTACTGTAAAAGAAATATTCAACGACTTTCCTTATTTCATCACTTTTACTGAAATTGTCAGTCACTTTTAACACTTTTTTTAACATTTGGTAGCATTCTTTATGTTTTTAACACTTTTACTACAAATAATCGTCTTTTTATCAGATCATGTGTTGGATGGCTTAGTTGTAACATCAGTAGACCGATCGATGCTTGAAAGTTTGGTTTCTACCACTAGATGGAAGAACCATCGCGCCGTCGGAGACATCGCTGGAACGCGGCCTATTGTCTGGTTGGGGAAGCAGGGCCACCATCTTGAAAATACAAATTTCAAGCGCATTGAAGCGCTGATCGATGTGGTTAGAAGAGTTTTTAGATAAACGGGCCTTAACTACATCAAATTGAGCATTCATACGTGCATCCGTGCATTTTATAAGTTCTGGTACAAGACTACGATGCCACTGGGTCAAGTCGAATAGAGGCTGGAGTTCACCGATCACCATCATCAGTGATGTAAATAGTTACGTCGATGGATTTGACGGCGTCACCAGCATTCGTAGCTGGAAAAAAAATCGGCAGGAGGAACGGCATTGATCGCTTCTAAACTTAAAGTCTCGTGATGATTTTGACAATTTTACACCTAAGCTGACCGGCCTCGTTGTTCACGGCGCTGATCGGATCTGCGTCAGTTAAGGAGTATTTTGGCAACACAATCAGCATCGTGAAATTCCAAGATCTGCACTTACGATAAGCAGGGAGGATATCAGTCGGTGTTTCGACGTGAGCACAAGTTTGAAAGTTAACCCGAAACACGTTGGCAGTAGTAAATTTGAATAAAATAATAGTAGCATAAAAGGACACGATGTTACTCCATTGTGCCCAAAGCGAAATGTGACGTCATGGCCACTTGCCTGTGATACTATGCTATAACAGAGCAGTGCCACGGGCGGGAGCTAGTTAGTAACTAGATTATTATAAATTGATTTACAATAATTTTAGATAATTTATTATTTTGATTTGCGCAATAAAAGCATAAAATAAGAGATTTCAGGATGTACTACTGAAGTTAAGTATTTTACTGATAGTAAAAACTTAAATGATACCATAAGTGTCAATTATCAGTGGTATTGCCAAGTTCAACTAGGAAACCTTTCATAACTATATGACCAGAGAGCAAGGTTACAGGTTTGAAATGAGAACCAGGGTTTGCATACGTCATGAACAATTTTTCATCTTATTTTTTTTTTTTTTTAACTTTTGCATACCCTTTTCGTACCATTTAGATCTTTATGAACCATAACAAATTGTTGAATGGTTGCAGTTTACATGAAGTTTCAGACCCATTTTTAGAGTGTTGACATATTTTCCAGGCAATTTTGCAAACAAAATATTTTGCAGTATGAACTTCACTACCGCAAAATAACCAACTGTTGTATTTAAAATACGGTTAACCAAATGTCTTCAAAAACGCAGTCCAGCGTCTTGCTACTGCAATAATGAGACTAGTATATTGATTTTATACAACATGGCCAGCCCCAAACCTAACACAAATCGCCATGAAGCTGGAAAGTGCACGAAGCCATCACAGTTAGCACTGACAGCTACCTGATGACACATATCATTACTGTAAAAAAAGAACGATTAAACTTGAACTAACAACACGACGGACATATTACACTGGTAAATAAATAGGAAGCAAAACATAACTTTTATGCAGCATGCTAAATAACTTTCATTAACTTCCCAACTAAAGTTTTATTTATATACTGCAAATCCCAGTAGCAGAATTAGAATACGAAAATTCAAGCCTTTTCATGGTTACAGGCAAAACTTCAAGAGTTTCCTAGGTCTGGAAAACCCTTTGCCATTTTCAAGCTTCAAGGTTTTCCAGGTTCGTACAAACCCTGTATTACAGTACTGGTAAAAGACTGATGGTGCAGAAGGGAATTTATGCCAGAGTGAGTAAACAATAATTCCAGATAAGGCAATCTTGTGTATAGAAACAAACCCTTTATCATTTTATTGAAACGTTCCTTTATTCAATTCAGACGTTGTAAATATTTTGCAGTATCAAGAGACACTGACAGTACACCAACTCCAGTTCTTTATGTAATCTAGTTTGCACAATGTACATATTAGTAATTTCATTCTGGGACGAACTGTTGGCAGCAAGCATTTTTCTGTATTGTTTCTATTAGTGCAAAAAAGCACTTGTAAGTGTATAAGCAGGAATTGCTCTTTTTAGAATAAATATTTTAGTCTAGACACTCAGTTTATACAAGAATTATTTTAAGGCACGACAGTTACGTATCAAAATATTATTAAAGAGCTGGTACAGGATGGTCAATAAAAAAAAAGCAATGGCAGCCATTTGTTTGAAGTCCAAGAGGAGAGAAAAAATTAAGTCATAACTATTTTCTGACTTTGAAAACATTTTATTGATGAAAGAAATTTTCTTTTCCACGTCCAAACGTTTTCCTAATTCCAGGAGAGGACCCCCCCCCTCCCTCCCGGGGGAATTTTTTCCTCCCCTCTTGGACTTAAAAAGTCCACCCTGCACTGTTGCTCTCAATAGTTAGGTGATTATTATCACCCACGAATGATTGCGTACATTTCATACAAATAAACTGTAATGAAACTAGTAATTCGTACAACTAAATCGAGCAGTGAACTATATTGTTAGCTTCTACAGTCAAGCTGTCTTGGTAGCAGGAATTATGAAGAAAAAAAAACAATAGAAAAAATTTCTATAACATACCAGCTTGAGATTTGAATTTGAATTAAACAATTCAAATTTAAAACAGTAGCCAAAAATACAACATGGTAATATATGAACACAACATGACTGAATGCTTTTGTCTACATGGTGAAGTTAACAATTTATGGTTTGGAAGTTCATAAACTTAAACCTCTGGCTTAAAACACGATAATGGCTAAGACAAAAACGTTATTTGTATTTTCCCTAGACAGCTGCTTCACATCTTAGTGGTAGGATGTAAAAATGGTAAATTGTAAATAAAAAAACTATTTCGTGGCTGGATTACTGATATGTTAATTATTTACCATCATGTTCAACCTGATATTTTTCAAATGAGCTTTGTCAACACCACCAATAAACATTACAAAAACTGAAAAATAAAGAGAACACTAACAGTGCCATCATTCATATCTGCAGCAACTTATTTTAGCCTGAGCTAATATACTAGCCAATAACCACTTACACAATTGGGATAGGAGAGTTTCAGTTCATTTACATCCAAGAATCGTATCAGCAATTATTTCCAGAAAAATGAGTAATTTTATGTTTGCGTAGTAACAATATTAGCGTTTTACACGCATTAATAAATGCCAGTGAATAGGGGATAGAAATTCAGTGCGTGCACAACTAGAGTTGAATCAAGGACATTCTATACTAACTAAGCCATATAATTTACACAGAACACTAAACCACAAAATAGAACAAAAAAAACCTCAATTGTTCGCTTGAATGTTTGGTGAAAAAGTTCAGTTACGTATAAATACTACCCTGAATTCCCGTTCACCTTCAAATGACTTAGAAAGTACTAAACATACGATGATTACGTTACTGTTGTTCGATACACGCTGCATGCTGCTGGAATGCAACATTCATCAGGTAGATTTCCCTCTTCTGAAAGTAACCTATCACCAGGGATTCAAGTGCCATAAATGGTAATCTCTCAATGTGCTGGACTTAAGATGTACTGAAGTCCAACACCTTGAGAGAATCCCACTTAAGGGCACTTGAATCATTGGTAATACGTTGCTTTCAGTAGAGGGAAATGCCCCCAACGTACATTGCAAGTCCAGCACATACGAATATGGACCAGCTAGTGCGGCCAGAATGCTCCACCAAACGTGAGTGGAAATGGTGCGAGCAGCTGAAAAACGTACTGAGAATATACTAGAGAACAGTGGTTGACATGCACAATTCAAATTTAAGTGCAGCAGTAATGAAATTGTCATACGTTTGGTACTTTCAAAGTCGTCTGAAGAAGGTGACAAGAAATTCGGGACAGCATTTATACTTAACTGGAATTTTCCACAGAAAATTCAAGCTAACAATTCAGTTCTTTTTTTTTTTTATTTAATTTTGAGGTTTTAGTGTTCAGTGTAATTTGAGGCTTATTCCAACCACAGTATACAGCAGCTACCGATTTTTGTAGTAACTAAGCCACAACAAGTATTTTTTTTTTGTACTGTGTTATATAATATTGCTCACGGTAGTCACTTCACATAATGGATATTTTTTAGGTGAGGAAGGGGTGAGCTGTTTAATGGTAAACCCAACATTTCAAGTGCAAACTACTGACACAACCATCCTAGAAAAAAAATGGTTGACACGTTTTTCATGTTAAATACATCCATTCATTCTTATTATATCATAACTTGCTAACTAAAACAACAAGGCAATAAGAACACAGAAGCAGCATCTATATAATGAATACATTCACATTCTAGGTTGGGAAAGTAAAGAAATAGCTCAGAAAGTCTTTTGCTAACAAGTCATGTCTTTGGAAGAAAAGAAAAAACCCTTACCACGAGGGCTTAGAAGATGAAAAGCATTGTTAAGTAGTGATTTTTTTTAGTAATAAAAAAGGATAATTAACTGCAGTTATTACAGCCAAAATGAAGAGAGAATCGAGTCATGAAGGGCTTGTCTACCAGCCAAGAGGTTAAGAGATTGAAACTTCTCCATCTTTATGGGACTGTTACTCCTACAAAACTGTAAGGGAAGCTTTAACTACTTGTTCTTAAAAATCGATACCAAAATCTGAACTTTTACACTAATTTTCAAGAGCTCATCAGCACATTCTCAAAGTCACAAAAATTATAAATCGCAAAAACCTTCTAAAAAACTGACAATCAACAGATATTAAAACGATTCTTGGCTGTAACACTGCCAGCAAATGCACTTTGATTATGCGTTACTGCAGTGATTCTGTGTTAAATAATTTTCAACAGTAGATTACTTTTTTGTTGTTAAGTGTGCCTTGTACAGAAATATAAAAAAATGCTGCAAATGTAGTTAACAAAGAGTTGTGATTGCTTATCCATCGGAAGCATCCACTGCCAAATAACGAGTAAACTCACAATTATCACATTTTGTTTTACCTTATCTAAGTTCTGATAGTAATTTTAATTGGGCAGAGTATACATACCAATTTTTCGAAAGTCACTACACCAACTGGAAACAAACAAAAATTATTGCTAAACCAATCTCTATTTTCTGGCGAACCAATTAAAGCAGACGATACCAAACTGATCAAACAGGCCATGAATCAAGTCAAATCTACACCAGCAATCCAATGTGTTCCACCATTTGGCTAAAACATAAGCTGTAACAAATTAGCAAATACCGTACAGGCCAAATAACACTACTTCATTGTCTCATTATTTATTCACGTCCAAATCCATAACTCAACCAAACTTTGACCGATTTTGAAGTTTGAGTACACCATTTCAAATCGTCTTATCGACTTCTTCATGCTAATAAGAAGTCAGTACAGTAAACAGTTAGAATTATTTAGCAAAAACTAAAATATAACCCAAAATGGCCCTCAACAAATTTATTACGGAATCCACAAAAAAAAAATGATTTACAATCAGCATTATGTGAACTATGCCAAGTACCGACTATATTGGTAATAGTGGCACAGCCAGAATTCAGAATTCTACATGAAAGTCATTGAATTTGTATTCCCCTAAACTTTAATTGGCTTATGTCCAAGCCGCCTTACATTAGAGTCAGGCACAGTTTACAAGTCTAAGATGCCTTACAAGTCATGAAACTAGTAATTTTATATATTTTTCTTCATAACTTCACAAAGAAAAAAGCCGTCAGTTTGGACCACTGAAAAGCTGGTTAAAATGTTAAACCATCGAAAGTCAAAATATTGATCAGATCGTTTCAGAGGTGAACATAGGCACAAGAAAGTTGGTTTAGTTTAATTGGTCTGGGAAAGACATTCCAAAAAAAAAAAAAAAATAGTGAGATTCATAACCCTAACAAGCAAGAAGTCCAAAAAAAAAAAGCCGGATTGTGAACACTTCAAACACGACAATAAAAAATAAGTGACGGAAAAAAAACTTAATGCAAGTGTACAATGTACAATCCTGGCCTATCGCAACATACTGGATGTTTGATTTTTAGTAGTGTTGGGAACAGTATGCCATATTATTAATGTACAAAAATGCCGATTCAGGAAAAAAGCCGTTTCCGGTACTTTTTCTGGTACGTGTTAACCCGGTGCCGGTCCGATACCGGTACCGGTGCTGGTACCAGTATTGGTATCTGCACAGCCATACAAATAAATTTAAATTTGAAATCAACAATACCAGCATACGTTTGTGTATTTAGCCATAATATTTCTCTAATGTGGATGAAATGTTTATCCTGTCAGCAAAATACAGTTGACGCTCGAAAAACAAGGAATTTCTCCCAATCAAGAATAATATTTAACTATTTGGGTTCACTACTCCGTTTATATGGATGTATATAAAGAACCCCTGTATAAGGAACAACTCCATATAAATAAGACTTTCAGTAAAAAAAGACGATTACTTTGTTTAATGTGAAACGAACTATTGAATTTACCGGACAAATTTCTGAGTTGCTTTCGCCCACTTTCACACTGTAGATTGTCCATAATCTTGCGAATTTTCAATTGCTTACAGCAATCAGGCCTTCAGGTCTTCAGGCCTTTTGGGGGTTGTTTTTCTTCTGTTTACATTTCACTCCACGATCTGTTGTTTTGCCGTTCGAACTTGTTACCGCCGCCGCCGTGCGCAGCCTCCGGTTTTTTTAAGGTTGTCCCGCTTCACTTAGCCCAGTCCATTGTTGAGGCCGATCGTTGCTCCGTAGTTTCCACTTGGAGTCCAGTTGTTTTTCAAGATCATTCCCCACTAGGAACGTGACATTTGGACTCAACGGAAACTGCACGAACGAAAACAAGTGACCCTCACGAATTTACAAGGCCCATCGAGTCCAAATGTCACGTTCCTAGTGGGAAAAGATCTTGAAAAACAACTGGACGCCAAGTGGAAACTACGGAGCAACGATCGGCCTCAACAATGGACTGGGCTAAGTGAAGCGGAAAGACCTTACAAAAACCGGAGGCTGCGCACGGCGGCGGCAACGAATTCGAACGGCAAAACAACAGATCGTGGAGTGAAATGTAAACAGAAGAAAAACAACGCCCAAAAGGCCTGACTGCTGTAAGCAATCGAAAATTCGCAAGATTACGGACAATCTACAGTGTGAAAGTGGGCGAAAGCAACTCAAGAAATTTGTCCGGTAAACCTTTTCAGTATTGTAAAGGGCTTTTTGCATACTCAAAACTTTCCTGATAAGGAACCAATTCACAAAACATAGCACTGACAGAAATCAACGAATTTATCAGACGATAAAAAGGCAAACATGAACCACACCCGAAAACCTTTTTCAGTGAATAGTGTATGGTATAAGTACAGCTTATGCACACTGTCCTTGCAGTACAAATGAAATGCAGACTTAACAATAGTTCAAATTTATTTTCCTGGTTTTTACATTATGTATAAGGAATTTTGAAATCACTTCACGTGTAGATCGCTGTAAAGGAACCTTCTGTATAAAGAATTTTTTTTTTTGGCATACTAGCTTTGCAGAGGGAGTACTGTAAATAGCTTTTCAACCAGACTCCTGCCTATTCACTGGCTTTTTCCACATAATGTTAGAATGGATGGTGTGACTGTATCAGTGTGATACTTATATTAAAAGCAGAAAGAAAATTGTAGCCGAATGTTAAGTTCTCCCAACAGAGATAAAAAAAAAAAACACTCAAATTTGTCTATATCTGCACAAATATACAGTTTAAATTCCATTTTTTTAAAAATTTCTATGGCTTCATATACATCCCTCGAAGGTAGCCAGGAAAATTAATTTCAGTACGGCACAAGAACTCTTGCTACGGCTGGTTAGGTGCTCAGTTATTTAGTGTTTAGTTGATTTATTTAACTTATTTGCCATGCAAATTGTGGTACTGGACGCAATTACCAACGCAAAAGAAAAAGGGTGAGCGTTTGGTTGCTACCACAATGTTTTCCATTTTGCAATAATTCTTTTAATGCTTTTCAAAACAAATAGATGATGCCATATTACACATTAAAAAATACAATAAAAAGCATGCCAGAGCTCCACACCTACTACGAAACAAAGAATCTGTATTTTTTTTAGTGCGGTGTACAACATACACATTATTGCTGTTTCAGTGCATTTTTAATTAAAGAAATAATATTAATGAAAAAGCACATTTTTGTTAGCCCATCAGTAGACCATAAAATGCAGAAAACATGCAAGAGTAAATAAACAAACAAAAAACAAAACAAAAAACAAAAACAGAATTTCGAAAACAATCCTTAAATTGATAGCAATATGATAACGGTTCTACACAAAATGCAGAATGGTCTTCAGCGTAAGAAAGTTTTTTTTTTGTTTCTGTGGTAAGAAAGGAGGAAGGTATTTCTCGACAAAACTGGTTCCTTAACTTAACAGATATAATTAAATGCGAGACTCATTCACACTTCGTGGAGTAAATTAGAATACAAATGCTTCCATGAAACAAATCAAACAAAAAAAAAAGTGCACATAATCTTTAGCCAGCTATCCAAAAAGTATTTTCAATTCTTTGACCCTTCACAGAAATGCGCTTTCCGCAGAAAATATTTTGATTTTTAATGTTCGTGCTGCAGTAATATTTCTACAATTTTCATACCATTTGGAACGCTAAGCCTTAGACAATCTTTAAACACAATTGTGACTTTAGCTTATGTTTTCTTCCTCAAGTAATAATGCCTTTTTTACAGTTAAAATACTTTTCCTTTCTAAAAATAAAAAAACAAAACAATTTATAACTGCGAAATTGGTTACAACCACTAAAAAAACATGATCTCGGATTACGTAAACTAATGTTTATAAAAGATATGTAAATGCATAAAAGTTTCAGAAAAATGTATATTTTTGTAATACTTGGTGTTTCTTTATCAGGTCAACCTTCCTAAATTTAGATAAAATTCCACGCAGAAATTCTAAGAAAAAAAGCAGGTAGGAGAGAATTGTTCAGTAACTTAATTGACCAACAAATTCAAGAATTACTACGCAGATACACACTAAATGAAGAATAAAAAAAAAAGGTACAATAACTAATTAAACTAAAAATATTTGGCACATGCCCTTTGCCGTAGCTAATGCACTAACTATATGTAGAGTTGAAACTAGGCAAGAGGAAGTAAAACTCATCCATTTCAAATGTATGCCTCAACTATGGCAATAAAAAAAAGTACGCAAAAAAACTAACTACCAGGGCAGTAAAAAATACAGCGTATCACCAGTAACTAAACAAATACACGTAGTGAAGTCTCGATTGTTCAATAATGGATTTTGTATTACAGTTATGTATAATTAAATATACTCAACTGTGATACTGAGTTGTGCAGAAGCACCAATTTCCTAACATGAGCCTTACGTAAGGAACTAACATGTACGTCCTTTGTATAAAACTGGTTTTACATGTCTCAATATCAAACAAATCCTTCAAACTTCCTACAAAGACAGCTCATATTGTTAACATGCACAAAGTTAACTATATGGCATTAAAGTATTATCTGAATAACAGCCAACAACTGAGTCATCTTGTGTTGATATGTTTAAATCTTCTGAATCCACCAGCAATCATTTCACACAAATGTATCATTTGCGTTACATCAAAAAAATCTTTTACACGAGTCAATCCTATGAGATCTATAAAATAGTACGGGTTAGCTACATGACAAATATTGTAAGAATACATAAAAACTACTTTAAAAAGTAACTAAAAAACTGCACTTATGTATAATATATACACCTTAGATCTTGCACAATAAAATATTACAACAGTCACAAGTGCAGAGGCAAAACCACCAGGCAGTTAACACACTGTTTCTGATATTTGTTTAATGTTTAATTGCGATATGGTGGCAAAACAGTTTTTTCTTGATGTACTTTGATTCTAGCACTCGCACTGGCTTCAGCTCTTGAGTTACGATGAGTGGGAACTGAAGAGAGTAGTCTTTACATGTGAACTGACGCAGCTGTGTATCGTGCTTCTCCTTTTGGCCAATGCCACTGGCTTGGTCGATACTGGAAAAAAAAAAGAAAAAAGTGTATTTAATTGTTTGTTCGTTACTACAGATGGCTAGTTCACATCATGACGATGCAGGTGCACAATACACATCCCTGAAAAAACACTAGTATTAACATTAAACTTTTGCAAGCTGATCTGGATTAATTCTTGAGTGGGGCAATTCTTCTCGCAAAACTATACTTCGTACGCGATTTGCAAACTAGGCGTGGCTCGCGAGCAGCTTGATTGTAGCGTACATTTTTCTGGAGTTGGTGTGCCTTGTGGCTATCTATAAACCGCACCAAGGCTTGTCTGCGCGATCATGGTTTTGTTATTTGAAGACAATTTTTTTAATGTGGACTGTTTTTTTTACAGGTCATCTCCATCAATAGGGTATTGGGGGGGGGGGGGGGGGGGGGCGAAGACAAATAAAAAATATTTGGGGGGAGGGGGTTATAAGATAAATTTCAGGCTGGATTCCAAAAAAAAAATACTTTTTTTCTTACCGAATCTCATTTTAGCTTCGGTTATCTTTCACTTACTGTCGTAATTTCCGACTGAAGCCCTTTCAACATTGGCGTAAATAAGGATGTTGGGGCAAAAGGGTTGCCCCACCCCAATATCGAGCCGTGGGGCATAAAATGTTTGGAAAAATGTATGTATTTACTATTGTCTTTAAAACATTCGCCACTGCCTTTTGGGTATTTCTCTCCCCCACCCCCTGTACTTTGGGTCAGACGGTAATGAATAAATAACAAAAAAAACGTAGGTTTTAAGATTTAGTTCATTGTGGAGCTAAAAAAAAGTTAAGCAAGGAAGTGTGTTTTACTG
>JAHWFP010024842.1:24601-45378 GCA_023313725.1 Lithobius niger
TTTTTATAAAAAAATGTATAGGCCTATTTCACGTTGTTATGAGTTTAACTCAATGCACTACTCAAGCCATGGCCTCTAAAAACACCCAAAGTCGGCAAATCCCTTTGCCATCCAAGCTCCTTCCAATCCGAACTCAGTATTTTTTCTCCCCACCAATCAGAGTGCAAGGCTACCCTAGCCGTCCGCGCTGTCATGGCCGACTTCTGGTAGTGCCAGCTCGGCCGGTTTTGGTCAGTCACTCCTCCTCCAAAGCGACCCCTCTACCTCAAACCACCCCTCCGTCGCTCTCCTACAGGTCCGCGGTTTCCCTCCTACCTGCAGGCAGGCAGCAGGTATATAACCAAGCTGAGGGAAAATTTCGTGAGCATAGCATAGCTCAAGGACTCAGAGGCTAGAGGTCACTACGGCGGTCGGAGCAGAGATGTCCAGTCCGAAGGTTGCCATGCCGGGCAAGGTAGTGGTTCAAAGGGTAACTAGTTTATTAGAATTTAATTTTTAGAACAGAATTTCTAAATTTTTAGTCTTAAAATATAAACTTAACTTCTAGACTTTGAGGGAATTTGTGGGTAGCCAAACGCAATCGGCATTTTGGTTTAGGGCACCCATGATTTAAGGGTTTAAGGTCCCCTTCCTAAAAACCGGCTTTTTTCTTTGTTTATGAACTCAGTGTTCATTAAATAATCTAAGATCACCGAGATCTAGCATGTGTTATGGTTGAAGCAGGAGTTTTCAAAAAGGTAGTTTTCCTTGCAACACTAATCTTGATTCAGTGTGATTGATTGATTGACTTTAGTGCAAGAGTTGCTAAAGCTTTCAACGACTATTTTACATTCTGCAAGTGTTTGTAACTTAGAGAGTTGCGATAACTCAAACCGACTTTTTCTAGTCCAAATTTTGTTGTGAACTTGAATTGTTCATTTTGTCGATTTAATTGTAAATCGTGTGCTTTTAATTGTAAAGCCCCGTTTTATTTCGTAACCAACTAGTTACCTCGTGTGTATAAATCTTGTCTTGTTTTATTAAAACAGAAAAGAAGGTTGTTTTGAACAACAATTTTTGACTTTTAGTCCAATTTAATTTGCAAGGGTTAGTTTAATTACAAATCAATTTTTATTCTAACTCCGAAGTAGGCAAATTAGATTAATTACCCATCGTGGTGGCAGTGAACCATGATTAGATAGGTCATCATACCTTAGGTAGGACGCTGACGCTCTTCTCCTAACCGTGCAGTAGACACGCTATGCTGTTTTTCCGCGAAAGCAAAAACCGCCACTTATGAACTTATCTAAAGTAACCACAAGTACGCCAGATTGTCGGTGCTATAGACAGTAGGCACCTCAAGACCCTGTAAGCGCCGCTACAATTATAGCTTTGTCCCATCTTTACGTACTACTGTGCATGTCTTCCGGAAACGATACAACTGCTGCAGTTTTCTGTAGATCATCAACAGACACTGTTTTCGACTATTTTTGGTATGTACTATTGGAAACAAACCAACAAGGGTGACAGAACCCGCCAAGTTCCAGCCAATCAAAGTACTGTTATCAGAACAAAAACTGTTGCCATCAAATTACTACATGGTGTACCAACCCAAACCGAAAGTGTTCGCCTTAGAAAGAAGTGGGGTCACCCCCCCCCCCAACCGCCGATGAACAACCGCAAACAAGCTAATCCCACAGATTATTAGATCAAAGGTTAAATGAAAACCTGAACAATGCTGCAATCCGTAGTAATGGTCGAGTTTTTCATTTAATATCTGAAGTAATAGTCGGTGGGATTAGCTTAGCGGTTGTTCGTTTGGGGGGGGGGGGGGATAGCACTCTTTCTAAGGGGAACCCGTTAGGGTTGGTAAACCATGTAGCAACTTAATGGCAGCCATTTTGTTCTGATATCACTACTTTGATTGGCTGAAACTTGGCGGTTTTTTTCACCCTTGTGGTTTTGTTTCAGCTATCAATTCTTTTGGTTGTTTTTTTTTTTTTTTTTTTTTTTTTTTGCGTTTTAGCTTTGCCAATGCCTAGTTAGTGGTTTAATACTTTTTTTTTCCGAGGTTGCATTTTTAAGCTTTCTCTTGTCTATTTTTGATAATGCACTTGTGCTCAGTTGCCTATTGTTTTGCTTTTTATTATTAATTAATGGTAGTTTTCAAATATGTACATCCCTGCAGGTTTCACGAAAATCCAAAATTCGCTACGCATTTTAATGCCTCCGATTAAGGATTTTATTATTAAGTAGTGGTAATTCGTGACAACTTTTTATCCGTACCGCTCAGGGCCGTAACCATTGTAAGGGCTTTTTGGCCAAAACCCTTTTGGAGAGGATACCGGGACTCCAGCTGTCAAAAAAACCTCCGGGAAACTTCGTTTTGACGAACTCACCATTTTTTTTCCTCCAAGTCTTGGCGCCCACGCCCCCGACTTGTCCGACCTCCAACTTCAAACCTCTGTATCTACAGGAGTTACCAACAGAATTGACCCATCATAGAATTTCTTAATAGCCACGAATTTGAACTTTCATTCTGCGAAAACAGAACTCAAAATTTCCATCTGTTTCTCCAGCTACAAGTTTAAGAAAAAGTCACCAAACTGTGACGCGACGCACTCACTTACGGTCATCGTAACGCCAACCAATTTGTACAAATGTAATTATTTCTTTTCGATTTTAATAGGCATAAAGCTGACCAAGTTTAGCTTAGTTGTGGAATAGGACGGGCTTCCTTTGCAAAGGTACTTAACCTCATAAATAGGATGTAATCATGTCGAATGTGATATTTTTAATCTGGTTTGTAGCATGCACATATATGAAAAATTTCCCACTTCCATAATAACTAAGTTCTGCCACTGCAAAGTTACTGGCCCTACTTTAAATGCGTTCTAGCATTTTTAACTAAGTTAATTATTTACTCTTTTGTTATTTTAACTTGCCCCCCAGAACCCAACCACGTGCTTGAACTTCAAAAAAATATATTTAACGGCAAATTTACCAGACGCAACTTTTAATGTAAATATTACTACGAAAATCGCCGAGGGTGACCACCCAATTTCCCATGCTTTACTAGCTTGCCCATCCTTCTATTAAAAACAGTGTATTAAAAAGATCTGTTCTCCAAAGCCAAAAACAAGTATTATGTGCAAAATACTTCGTCCCCCCCCCTCAGTATGTGATGCATAACATGACAGTTTATGATTTCATTGCTTGTTTAATTTAGCCACAGTGATTTATTCACTGTATGAGCCTCTCTATGAGCATTAAAATCCATATTATTTTATTTTCACTTGTAAATAGGCCTTTTCCCAAAGTTCCTTTGTGTCAAACACAAACTGGCCGTTTCCCCCAAACCCCATTCCCAAAGTCGGCAAACTCTTTGCTGCTTGCACTGCCAACCTGCTCCACCAACCAGCAGTCAGTATTTCCAAAAGTTTACGTCTTCTTCCAATCACAGAGCAACTCCAAAGGTCCCTTTGTTCCCCTGCTTGAGTGACAGCTGACTCTGTCCCTCCCTCTCCCATTGTTCTCCACCTCTAGAGTCCCCTATGTACTAGATCTCCTACAGGGACGCGGTTTCCCTCCTCCTTCCTGTCTGGCAGCTAGGAGGTCACGCCGATCAGGATAGGAACGATGCCGTCCGAATGTTGCCATGTCGGGCACTATGGTTGTGGTTCGTATCGTGTAGTTTAAAATTTAAAGTTTTTAATTAGGACCCCCAAATCTAAATTCTTAGTTTAATTTTAACGCAACTCCTAGTTTGATAAATTTATGATTTAACTTCGTACATCGGCAGTTTCTGAACTTAGTCATAAACGTCAGGGTGGTTTCCTTCCTATCAACCAAGTCGATCTTACTTATTTTAATCAACTTGATTTAAGTGAAAGTCCTGCTTAAATTGCTAGTGCTCCCGTTGAGCCGATCTAGTTTAGATTTAACTGGAAGTTTAGTTGAGTTTGTGGGAGTTTGAACGCAAACAACATACTGTAGGATTAATTGTAACTTACGGCTGCATATTATTTTTAGGAGGTTGAAACAGACCTGAGTGAACTTTCTTGATGTGAAAGATTACTGTTTTCTAAACATCATAGTTCGTTGTTGAATTTAATAATGTAAATTTGTTGCTTTACTTAAAGCTTTCAAATGTAAAAACTCGTGTGAAAATGTAAAGTGTTTTTTTTATATTTTGTTAACTGTCTATAAATAAAACCAAGAGTTTTAAACGTCAGTTGTTTTTACCCTGTTATTAATTGTAGAGTTAAAATATTATGTAAACCCCCTTTTATTCTTAACTTAGGATTTGCTGCAATTAATGTCACTCCACCTGGTGGCAGCGCGTACCATGTAAAATAGTACTTGTTAGCCTATTTAAATTGATAGGATATTTTCGCTCCGTTCCCTACATCGGGCCCGTAGCCACGACTGTGCTTTGATAAACCAACAAAAAACACCGAAAGTATTATTTTTAACAAGACTGAAGTCTACCTGATGTCGGGGATGTTACAAGCACCTCAGCTGTCGTAGCATCCGTCGTTACAACATCAACAAAAGTAGTGCGTCCATTGTATTGACAATGTTCAGGTTGCCGATTATTTGTGGTAGTCAGTTTGCATTGTTACTCTTTAACTAATAAAGAGTGATAATTTTGATCATAGGTGGCGTTTTATCAACATACATGAAAATAGCATTACAAATGATCTTTTTAGTTGATGCCTCCCCAAATGTCAAACCATAAAAGGCACATTTTGGAGCTAAAAGTGTCTTGAATACCAAATTTCACTCATATTTGTTGCATAAAATATTTTATATGAGCGGAATTAGTCAGTAGCCAGTATATAGTAGTTAGCTGAAATCAACGATCTTCACGCACTTTTATCACATTGAAACAGTTTATGCACTTGATTCAAATACAACGATTGCCTGTCAGAGCACAAAGACTGCCCATTTTCAACAATTTTCAACCTGTTTTGCCGCATAGGTATTTATCCTCATCATCATTAAATAAGCCCAGCTCTGGTTTCTGTTACACTACCAAAACGGGGTTTTACCCCTAAAAATAGTTTTTACTTAGCCTAAAATACTTACCTGTATTTTATATGCTTTTCAATTATTTGGAAATGCAACCCGTCCCAAACATGAAATTCTACTCTCTTGGTCCTTGCAAATGGGGCCCCTGACCGCCGCCAGGTGGTGCCTCATTCCCGCTCAACCTCACAGTTTGTCTCCCCGTGAAACATGGTTCGACGCGGAAGGAGGGTGGGTTCCAACAAGTAAGTATTTTAGGCTAAGTAAAAACTATTTTTATGGGTAAAACCCCGTTTTTACTGCTAGCCTAAAATACTTACCTGTATTTCATATGCTGACTTTGTCCTATCGAAACGGTGGCGTCGAACCCTCGCCAATGCAAGACCCTCAGTAGACCCCACATGACCTAACATACGAAATCTTACAGAGCAGACTCATCCACCGGTGGATCCCTGGTGGTGGGTATGAGAGACAATACCTCTTACCTCATTTCCTCTTAACCACTTTACCAGCAGCCATGAACCTGATGTCCTTGTTCTTGGCATCGGACATCTTAATCCTCCTCAGATAATGGGCTACGAAGGTGGTCCGTCTCTTCCATCTTCCTGCCTCTAGAATTTCGCCAAGCGGTGTGCCTGCGGCAAAAGCCCACGACGTGGCCAGCGCTCTCACACCATGAGCTGAGATCCGTCCTGGGGCCGGCGAGTCTTATCCTCGGTGGGCGCCTTCGATGGTGGCACAAATCCACTTCGCGATGATGCCCGGGGACACGGCTGTCCCCGTCCGGTGTGAGTTTGGTGAACAGCGGGATCCTGAGGCGTCCCCCTCCACATGCTTTTTCGTCCTCGCCGGGTAGTACCGCAATGCCCTGACTGGGCAGTGCAGTCTGTCCGGACACCCCTTCTCCAGGGTGGGTGCCAGCGCAGTAATCACAATAGGTGCCGCTGCATCCTCCGGCCTCTGGTTCTTTGCCCGGAACCATGGATGGGGCAAAAAGGAGACTCTTGTCCAATTAGTGGATGCCATCAGAAAATCCCGGCCCCTTGCCAAGGCGGCCAGCTCGCAATGCCTCGAAGCCGTCGCTAGGGCTAAAAGGAAGACCGTCTTCATGGACAAATGTTCGAAAGAGGCCTCATTCAACGGTTCGGAGGGCGTTTCTGCAAGGAATTGGAGTACTACCGTGACATCCCATTCCTGGCACAATGTTCTGGTCCTCGGACGAAGCACCCCGAATGATTGCACAATTCGTGACACCGCTGGGCTCTCCACGGTGCTCTTGTCCCCGGATAGTACCAACACCGAATTAATTGCTGCCCTGTACCCCTTGATGGTGCTGGGAGCTAGGCCCTGATCGAACAACGAGTTGAAGAATTCGCACAGTTGCTGAGGTGACGGGTTCCGTTCCTGCACATTGTGCGAGTTACACCACTCGACCCACCCACGCCACTTTCCTGGATTTAGATAACTCCCTGATACATTCCACCATCACATTCGCCACCTTGACGGAGAAACCAGTCCTTGCCAACTCGTCTTTTATAACTTCCAGGCGTGAAGTTTTAGGATCCCCGGGTTCGGGTGCAGGGTCCTGCCCCTGTGTTGCGATAGCCTCCCGGTGGTCGGATCGGGAGTGGGATCGGGAGTGGGATCGGGTGGTCGAGTTTGGACGTCCATAGTTCGACGAACCACGAGGCTACCTTCCACCCATGGCACAATTAGAATAAACGTGCCTGTCGATTCCTTGATCTTGGTCAACACCTGTTGAATGAGGCAAAACGGTGGGAACGCGTACCCGAACATGTCGTCCCACGGGATACTCAGACAGTCCGTTGCCATTGCTCGACTGTCCGGATAAGCGGAAATAAAAAGTGGGAGCTGGGCGTTCGCCCTCGTCGCACACAGGTCTACCATCGGTGTTCCCCACCGATTGAAGATGCTCCAACACACTTCTTGACGAAGTCGCCATTCTGTCGTCGGGATTCTGCCGTTCCTCGATAACTCGTCCGCCAGGACATTGAGTTTCCCCGCAATGTGCAGCGTGATGGTGTGCTGCAGCGTGATGTTGTAGTCCACACACAACTGAAATATCCGGCCCACCTCCAGATATAATGACGACGACTTTGTGCCGCTCCCCCTCCTCAGGTAGAAGACTGCGGCGGTATTGTCCGACAGGACCGTCACTGTTGACCCGCACAGCTTCTGTGTCCACAGCAGGAGCGCAAGCCACACTGCTCGTAGTTCCAACACATTGATGTGGAGGGTCTGCTCTTCCACGGACCACCGTCCGGCCGACTGTTCTTCTCCCACGGTCGCGCCCCACCCCGAGGAGGACGCGTCCGTGATCAGAAGCCAGTCCGATGCCGTCGCATGAATCGGTACATCCCGTCGCAAGTTGATGCCGACAGTCCACCAGGAAATCTCTTTGACCGGTGCTCTGTCCAAGTGCACTACGTCTTCCCACGAGTTTCTCGGCCACCACTCCAGTTTCCTCAGCCAATGCAGTGGGCGGACTCTCCACGACCCCATCGGCACTAGCGTCGCGCACGAGTCCATCATCCCGATTGTCCTCGATAACTCCCTCGCGGTTGTGACTCGAGCCCCCAGAAGATCCGATGCAGCTTGGGACACCTGCAGGATTCGAGACTCCTACGGTCGAATTGATAAGTTCTCCGTGTCGATCCAGGCACCCAAAAATTCGAAACTCCTGTCTGGCACTATCCTGGACTTTTCCAGGTTCACACCTAGTCCTAGGTGGGTCAAGAACTTGATGCACATCCTTGTGTGTCTCATCAACACACCCTTGTCCTTGTGGCGCAGGAGCCAGTTGTTTAAATAAGCGTAGGCCCTTATCTACGCTCGATGTAGTGCCACCAGCACGGGTTTCACCACCACTGTGAAGACGTGGGGGGCCGTACACAGGCCAAAGAGAAGGACTACAAAGTGGTAGACCTTCCCTAGGCGGAACAAATGGTAGACACTGGGGTGTAGTGGGATATGAAGGTAAGCGTCCTCCAGATCGATGGACGTGGAGAACTCGTCCTGGCAAATCGCCTCTCGAATCGAACCCAACGTCTCCATCTTGAAGTGTTCGTTGAAGATGAACTCATTGAGATGACGGAGATTGAAGATTAACCGTGATCCCCCGTTCCGTTTGGGGATCACACGAGCTGGGCTGTAGAACCCCGGCGTGTTGGGCTGACTCCCGAAGGACCTTTCGTCACCAATTTCTGAACCTCCGCTACGTACTCTGGGGGATCCACCTTGTTTCTTAGTGTGGCGGAGTGTGAGACAGCGGTGGGGCCGAAGTAAAGCTTGGGATATAACCCCCGGCTACCACCGCTAGCACGAATTTGTCGTTTGAAATGGCTCTCCACGTTACGAGGTGACGCTTCACTCGCCCCCCCCCCCCCCCCCTTTATGGTGGAGCGTGGGGGTCGGTTGCGCCAGGATCCTGTCAATTCAGAGTGTTGGGAGGGTCGGCGTCCACCGCTCCTGTTGCGAGGGAACGAGCCCCTTCCCTGTGTGCCTCTACCTCTGCCACCCGTATGGGTACCTCCTGACGGAAACTGACTTTGTCCCAGGTTTGATGTCGTCTTCTGTTGGGAAGAGCCGCCCTGCCAGGGCGACTCCCGAAATGTCTGTACCTGATGACTGGATCCTTTACTCATATTCGAACCTCGTTGGCGTTGCGGCGGGGCTTAAGGCTTCACCTTGTCTCGTAATTCCGGAGCAATGGCGAGCAACTGAGCATTGAAGAGCCATTGGGTTTTGTGGACCGGAAGCAGACGTAAGTTCTTAAGAGTGTCCTTGCAGACACCCGCCTGGGCACCCTCCAGATAGGCATCCCACCTGTGCAGCACCGAATTGAAGATGGCTCTTGCACCCCAGTTAATTGCATCGGCATGAAATTCAGACGCTTTACGTAGACGTTTCACCGCACTGTCAACCGCCGCCACATCCAGTTCCTCGGGGCTAGCAGCAAAAAAGTCCTTGAGTTTGGCCTTCATCGCAGAATAGGCCATATCGGCTGTAGACGTGGCACGCAGACTGGCACGCAACACCTTTTCCTCCTCCTCGAATTGTGCGGTTGAGACACGAATCCACGGCGGTCGCAGAATGACGATTCCATGTCCATCTTCACCTAGTTTGAAAGATAATCCGTCTCTTCGTAGGTCTTATAGCTAGTCAATCTAGGGGCACCTGCATTCCCCACCGAAAAGAAAAATGTACCTTTGGTTAGATCGGGGGGGGGGGGGGGGGAAGCCACCGCCGACAGCACCTTTCCCTTATCCCACATGATTCCTCCGTTCACCAACAACTGCCTGTAGAGAACTTGGGATTGTGGCAGGTTAAGCTGTGATTTTGCTATGCGGTCCATGTTGGCAAAAGAAGTAGCCGGTGGTTCACCTTCTGGGTTCACCCGAACTGCTACTGTAGGGCAAAATACACTCGGAAGTAAGCCGTAAATCTCGTCCACGACCCACTTCCATTCTATGGCCTCTTGAGCACTTTCCACTGGTTCGAAAGGTTCATCTCCCGAGCCACTGTGTTGCTGACCCGGTCGGCGAAGGGACGAATGATCCGGTGTACGTCTCCCCGGGTCATCGTCTGCGGGATCGCCCTGCGCACTTACATGTCGGACGTTCCCTACGGCACTTTGCGAAGCACTCAAAACACCAGCAGTCGACGACGCACCACTCAACGCTGCCCCTTGTACACTAAGGCATGTCGGGGGGGGGGGGGGGCCACTGCCCCGGCCTCCGGTGATCACTCCGTCGCCCGTCGCGCCCTGATGTTCAGTGGGGGGGGGGGAGTGGCGGAGGGCAACCCCAGCCTTGGAATGGCTGACCAAGTCCATACATAGTCCATGGCTGTCCTCCTCCAGCTGTCGGCCAAGCCCACTGTCTGCTGAAAGTCGGCCATTGCTGCTCGCACGTCTCCGGTAGCCCCCAAGGGGGGCGCACGGCGAGACTCCGGGCCCTGTCTGGCCCACTCTCCCGAGGATCCGGACCGCCCCGTGACCGCTCCGGACAACCACTGGCTCTGCGTGCCCGGTCCGGTCAGCGTGCTGTCCGATTCCGTTAGGGCGGACTGCTCGTGTCCGTTCATGTCCGACGTCGATTCCATCGCGTTCTGTGCCCGGGACGGTCCCAACGACGATGAGACAGAAGCCCGCAGGGGCAAGCCCTGTGACTCCGTGTCCCCGCTCATATTTTCCACTACACAAATGCGTCTACGTTTAGGTGATTGATCATCGACATCGGTACAATTTTCTAACCTGCATCTGTGGCCGCTTGGGGATCCCGGGGGAGTGAGCGATGCCTGTCCACCGGTGTCCGCAGCTGTCCGGGCTGCTCTCCTCGGTACGAACGCCACTGGAATTCTCGGTGCTTCCTTGGTACCAAAATAGTCCTCGAACTGCTTCAAAATGCCTTGCATGGTTTCGAGGGCCCTCTTCTTCTCTTTAGCAATTTTATCCGCCCGTTTCGCTGCGTCCCGCTTCTCCATTTCGGCCGTCACTACCACCGCCACGATGCTGGCCAAGTCCGGTGCTTGTCTGCCCTGTCCGCCGGACACGGGAGGAACAAAGGAAGCGTCCACACCGATCGGTAATAGATCCACAGAATACACCGATTCGTCCCCTGATTCCATGAGAATATGGAGATCCAGGTTCCCTGACGAATTCCCGTCGAGTAAGGCGTTTTCCCTCGCCTTTTTTCTCAAAAATTCGCGTCGATCCTAGTCCGCCCAAGTAGCCAAGATGGCCTTCACGATTTTAGCGTCCAACGTGGAACAGGCCTCTGCACATTTACACACAACAAAGTCACAGAATCTACACCTTCTGCACAAAAGATGCGGATCCTTCGGGTTAAGCTGCCTCCCACATCGTTTACCACTCTTTCCTGGGCAGGACGATCGTTTCTTGGGTTGTTTAGATGAATCCATGTTTAAGAATTGTAGACAATGTGACTGTTGTCAGTCGCGTCCCAAAACAAACTGTGAGGTTGAGCGGGAATGGGGCACCGCCTGGCGGCGGTCAGGGGCCCCAGTGCAAGGACCAAGAGAGTAGAATTTCATGTTTGGGACGGGTAGCATTTCCAAATAATTGAAAAGCATATAAAATACAGGTAAGTATTTTAGGCTAGCAGTAAAATCTAGTGGCCACCATACAACAATGCTAGAATTGGAGTCTGACAATAGAACTTGGTGGGCGGACTCCAAGCGTGATCCTTGATACATTGTTCAGTTTTGTGGCATTGTCGTGTATCTTCATATATATATATATATATATATATTGAACCCGCACCACATACCTGTAGTGGCGAATTGTTAGCACCATGGCGTATCAGTTCTTAATGTCTGAAAAATCGGTGAAGTCATTCCTGGAATTCAACATATTTACTGAAGCTGCACAAACTATCACTCACTCTGGTGAGAATTTGGTTTGTCTTGAGGGAACATACGGCACCATGGCTACCTTGCAAACTCTAAACTTGAGCATTTTGGCATGTCGGATTGTTTTGGTTAACATTGGTTTGACTGTCTTGTCCATTCACCGGCCTATTTTGGCACCAGGCTTCTAATGTCCCTTCTTGTAGCACACATAACAAGAGCGCTGTTCTTTGTATTTCTTTGGCAGGTTATATTTTCCTTGATTTGCATTAAACTTAGGTTTTGTCACCATCATAGCTAATGGCTGGAAATTACGTTCTTCTTTATTCCCCCATCTTTCATTTCTTCTATCTCCTCCAAAACTAAACTTTCCCTTTTTATCGGGTGTGAAGTCTGTTGTTTCAAAGGTCTCTATTCAAGATATAGCGTGGTTAAACTCCCTCGGTAGGCAACATAGCATAATTAACGTGAAAGTTTCTTCAGAAATGTCAGGGGCGGCAAATGTCAATGACTGCGTCGGCCGCTGCGCTCTGCAATCTATCCAAGTATTCGGAAACTTTTTCATTTGCTATTTTGTTAGAGTAGAGAAAAGTCAAGGGCGAAACGAATATGGATTCAGCAAGCGAAATAGCACAAACGTCTGCTTGTTTGGGGCTCCATTCTACTGAATGGTTGACACCCAGGCCTAGGACAATTTTTACCAATTGATCATTTAATATCAATTAGCTCTCACCCACAAATATCTCTAGACAGACTGTTTCGCCCGTGTTTGGGCTCGTCAGTAAAGAATTCGTTTCGCCCTTGTCATTTGCCCTAGCAAACGTAGCCTAGCTCTCATCCACAAAGTATTCTCTACTGACGAGTCTGTCTAGAGATCTTTGTGGATGAGAGCTAATTGATAGAGAAAAGTCATAACTAACGTTATACGCCTCACATAATGCATTCATCTAATTTTTTCGTTATTGCGGTCCGCAACTCTTTTGGTTCAGTATGCTTTTTAAAGCATTGTTGTAAATCAGGATTTGAAGCTAATATTATTGTCCTCCGACGTTGCCTTTTCCTGAAAGCATAATCCTTTTCAACAGCAGCTGTAGCTTCAGTTCCAGGGTACAGTAATCGCGCCGTCGATAAAATGCTAGACTTCTTTCATGTCGAGTATTAATTTTATTCCCGTTGACCACTTGTTACGATTGTCTCGGTCTAATCGTATCACTCCAAAAACACGATCGTTAATGATATTTCCATTTTTTGTTTTGTTTCGGCAAAATGTTTTAAATTCCATAAATTAATCACATAAATTATCTATTGTTTCTTGAATTGTTCATAATTAGCAATGCACAGTACTCTTCGTTACGATATTTACGCTTGAGTTTAGCTTACCACGTCCATCCTGCATTGATGATTGCTTGTTTGCTCTTTGTTGACGCGACGCGTTGCTCAAAGCTTGGCGCCATCTTGTTTCTCAGTTTGTTACCGCTAATTTTTCGTTGGAATCAACTTCATAAAAGCCTGTCAAACCTTACGCTGCAGCCATAACTTTTGATAGGGGGTTATCTTTATACACACGTTAAACAGATATATAAATATATGCAGAGCAGAGGATGACGACCAATACAGATGATACATGATCCAAGACACGCCGTTTCGTAGCGGTCGAGACGTTACTCCTGTTCTGTTGTTTACTTTTAAGCACGGGAATGCATCATGGCAGTAATAGTCACACCTGATTGAGTATCGGAATATCATGGTATGATAATTCTTATCACTGTCGCCTATCTAAGCTAACACATTGCACCATTTGACTTGTCATGGCGAAATGTTTTTCAGGAAGGACACAGAAGATTTACGTTCTACATTGTTAGTAGGTGTCTACTTTGCATTCTCCATTATTACAAGCCTGAGCATGAACACAAAAGGTTCACGCCGTTTTTTGTAAAATGTAGGTCTTCCGAAATCCATGGTCTCCACGCACACCTTCGTTAATAGACTCGGGCTTAGACGGGTGCAAATCAAGTACCAGTGGCTACTCATACTCGATCCCAGGGCCGAAGATCGCAACGAACCCTACGAAGGAGATCCACCGACGCTGGCGGACGGATCAATTAGCAAAGCTCCAAGGGGCCAAATCAAGCTACCAATCATCACGCAGGGACACCAAACCACCATGCTCCTTGTTATTTATGAGTTATGACCAACTTGCAATGGACTGTCTTTTGGGTTAGGATTATCTCCAGAAAATAGAGCTACTCGTTGATCATGTTAACTCAATGGGAAACTTTGATGGCAATGTGAGGCATTCCTTCCGTCTCTCCGCTCACACAGTCAACCCACACACCCCAGTGCGAAATTCCATGTGGTTTGTTCAAATGGCGACCAGGGAAGACAAGATACAACCAGCTCACGCAGGGCAGTTAGAGTCGCTGGAATGATGCTCGACGAATATAATGATATTTTCCAGGGACTCCAGGCAAAATTCAGAACATGCAGTAGAAGATCAAGCTTAACCCAGCACCAAGCCAGTCTTCAGAGAGCTTACACCGCATCACCTCACATGAAGAAAGAGATCGGCAAAATGGCGGATGAAGTAGAGAAATCAGGCAGCATTGAGAAGACTGATAAGCCAATGGGTTCGCCCTTTTTTACGAAAAAGAAGAATGGTGGAGGATTTAAGCCAATTTTCAATTACCGAGAATTAAACACGTGGATCGAGACGGCCATATGCCCGAAGCTATGAACTGATTTAGTTTTTCATTTCTTAGCAGGCGGTAAGTACTTTTCTCGATGGTGAATAGGGGGTTCATCAAATCCCATTGCACTCTGACAGCCAAGAATGCATCACCTTTGTCTGCCACAAAGGAGTGTATAAATTCCATGTCCTTCTTTTTGGGCTCAAGATAGCTAGTCAAGCGAGCGATGACTTAATCGGTTCCAGTATTATCTTGTATATAGATGAGATAATACCAACAAGACCTGGCAAGAGCATTGTAAAGCGCTACAAGCCATCTTCGACCATTTACGAAAAGCTGGCCTTACCTAAAAAAGGAATGCTAGAAGCTGAAAGTTAGAAAAATTCCCAGGTTTCTTTGGATGTTTCCAAAAGTTCGGACACAACAGCTCCTTTGCATCGTCTTACCAAGATTAACGGTTCAAATGGACCACGGAACATCAGTCGGCATTAGAGAACCGACTTAAAACCGGACTTCGCACGTTCACTCATCGAGTCAGATGGGTTCAATGAAGGACTCACGAGCTGTTTTGAATCACCACATGGATGGTGAAGTTAGGATAATTGCGGTTTTTTAGCGGACTTCTCAAGGATAGGGAGAAGAACATTTGAGTTGCACGCACTTGCAGTAGTGGAAGCAGTGGAGCTTTGGGAGACCTATGTCATCAGGGTCAAGATTTTTACCCATCACGGACAATCAGGATTGAAGTGGCTCCTATCGAAGTGTAAGTCGCCAGGAAGAACAGCATGATAGGCCAACCATCTGCTAATCTCTGACATCAACCTCGGCAGACAGAATGTTTTAGCCAATGCTCTTTCAAGGAATCCAACACCTGATGATTCGAAGTACATCAGCGCGAGCCAATACGACCAGAAACCTTCAGGGAAGGTAGCAACACAGGGTTGCAGAAGCAGTCATGGACCATATTTGGAACATCCAGTATACCCGATGCTACAGCTAAGGGAACAGCCTCTAATAAACATCAGTCACAAGAACCAACTTCTCAAGTCACAGAGAGTGGACATGAAAATGTAACGGATCATTCGCACCCTGACCAGACTGGAATTCGCACGGAAAGAGGAAACCTACAACTACATAGGTAAAGATTCAGAAGACGTGCACCCTAGATGGCGAGGGACTCCTGTGTTACGTCGACACACTAGCTTCAGCCTGAGAGCTACCAAAGAACTTCTGAAGGCTAAACATACCCAAGAAACTGCTCCACACCTATCTTCACAGATAATGCCCACAAACAGGCAGGTCACCTAAGTGGGACGAAGACAATGCACCGCCTACGAGCAGTTGCACATTGGGAAAGGGTGTTTTCCAATTAAAAAGGCTACATACAGTCATGCAATGTGTGCCTAATCGCCTAGTCAGCACAACTAAATAGAGTAGGCGACATGCAACCAGTCTTACAATCCAAGAAATTCCAGATGTTAGGAATAGATTTCGTGGAGCTTTTGCCGGAAATCACACATTGACAATGTACATTATGTCCAAGATGGATTACTTTTCCAAGTACTTTTTGCTGATTCTTACCACAAACGTGACGGCAAAGACTGCTGCAAAGGAAACCCTTGAAAGAATACATTGTGAAGCATGGCCCACCTGAAATCATAGTTTTTGACAATGGCGCAGCTTTTATTTCAGCAACCTACTCGCACTGACCTGGATTACGCATCACAGAACGCCGGTCTACCACACACAGTCCGATGATACTGATAGGCACACAGGAGGACTATAAAGGGGTGCATAAGAGATCTACAGGATCGCAAAGACACCTGGGGTTCTCTGTTACCCACTCTTCAATATGCTAAGAACACATCACTGCACATCAATACGGGAAAGACTCCTCACTATTTGACGTATGCAGAGGATCCAAGAATGCCACTTCACGTGCTTAGCTTATTGAATACCAGGATAGACAGGCCACCTCACGAACATACCGATCACATGCGGTGTGAAATGGAAGGACTACGATCTGGAAGCAGCTCATCTAGCTGAAGCGGCACGTTCATCAAAGATCTACTATGAACAACACTGCAGGAAGGTTGATTACAAAGTAGGCAAACTAGTGAAAATTTGCAACCTTTTTCTCTCCACTGCGGAGAAGGACATTGCTAGAAAGTTAGGACCGGTTTACAAGGCTCCCTACAGGATTCTCAGCAAGAAGAGTGCCGTCACCTACAGAATCGTGTCTATCACCGACGCTACGGACACTTGCACAATAAAGGTCATGGACATGGAGCCCGTATTGGAATCTGGTTACCATGAATCGGAAGGGGCCACGACCACCCCAAGCATCCATGGAAGAAGCAAGTCAGGAGAACGACCAGACAGGAGACGACGAACCCACTATTATGCTGGAGGACCAATCTGACCTGGAGGAATCCCAAGGAAACACTAGTGACTCACTCATCGAACTCGGAGTCTAACACTGAACCAGACTGGAAGGCTGATGATGACTGGGAACTACATGGACTCGGACATCAACAAAGGAATCCAAGACCACAACTTCTGAGGAATGGCTTCAAAACTAAACTGTCATAACCACGAAGCTTCCGCTGGAATTGAGTCAGCTGAATATTCGCAGATTTTTGTTCGGTGACAATTAACCAGCTGCCGCCAAAAAGTATACTGGCCAGCTGTACCGTAACTCTTATTTGGTTGAATATTACACTCAGTCGCGATTCGTTTTCGCTTTTGGTGAAAAGGTCGAATGATATCTAATTAAATTTTCTAAATTCGAATCTGAAGTAAAAAACTTGGTGCTCGCCACCCGCGTAGCCTAATCGTGAGAGCGATGACACAGGAAATAACAGAGTATTCCCTCCCATTTATTTTTGAGGACGGGGTACGTGGTACCTATGCGCTGTTCTCGAAAACGGAGTGTTCACAAATGATGTAATGCATGGTGGGCAGGGGGGGCCGTCGGCGTGATGAGACATGTCACGGAGGTAGTGAGATGTGAAGACAGTAGGGTGCCTCCAGGACGCAGCTTCCATAATTTCGGTGACAGAAACGTTGCTGTAATGCGCCCACGAGGTGGATATTGCACGAAAATCGTGGGCCGTCACACTGATACTTTCCGTGACGCAGTCTATGTCAAGTGCTTCATAGGCCTGGACAATGACGCTCTTGAGCCAGGTGGCAATCATCCGTGTGGAAGTCTGTCCAACTTTGTTGCTGAATGGAAGAAAATGTTGGATGCGTCCGCTTTGAATGGGCTTGGATGCTTTAAGGTAAAAACGGATGGCTCGTACAGGGCATGAGGTACGTTCTTGATCGTCTCCCAATACGTTTGAGAGAGAAGGGACGATGAAAGGGTGAGTGCGCTCAGTTGGTTTTTGAGTCTTCGCACGAAAATATGGATGAGGGGTGAGAGTAACACCTTTGTAATCCGGGGGAAAAAACCATTCCCATTCAGTTTAGGATAAAGCCTGTAATTCACTACAATGGAGGCATGCGGCCAGAGCCACTAAGAACACAGTCTTCTTAGTAAGATGGCTGAGGCGTGCAGAGGCGTGCGGTTCATAGGGAGAGGCCATAAGAGGATGGAAAGGTCCCAATAGGGAAACCACTTCCTGGTGCGTGGGCGATCCAAGAGGAAGGAGTGGATTAAGGACGAAATTTTGTAGTCGGTAAGGAGGGTAATATTTCCGGCAGCTTTGAAGACTGCGTTTAGTGCAGATCGGTATACTAGAATAGTGGATCGTCGCAACCCGCTCTTAAATAGAGAGGTTAGAAAGCGGTGGAGGTCATGCATAGGAGGGTGGACTGGATCAACTTGTTCTGTGATACACCAATGAAACCATCGTTTCCAGTGACTGTCATATATTTTAGTGGTGGATGAGCAGACGACTCGTGAAGCGATGCGAGAGGCCTCGTCCTTAAGAACGCCTGTTGCGCGGACGAGTCCGAAGATAGTAGCCACCCGTGAAGGCATATGCCTGGTGGTTCGAGTGGTGGATTAGTCCGTTGTTCTGGGACAGTAGGTCTGGTTGATTCGGCAGTTGTCGGGGCGAGTCGATGAGGAGGGTGAGAAGCAGCGGAAACCAAGCTGCCACTGGCCAATTGGGTGCGATGAGGAGAAACCGGCCGTTGCAATTGGCAATCTTGCGGAGGACAAGCGGAAGGAGGCGCGGAGGGGGAAATACGCAGGCGTGTAGGTGATTCCAATCAAGAGTGAGTGCATGCACTGCCCAAGCCCGGGGATCTGGAAGTTGAATCTCGTGGCACACAAATCTACAAGGGGCCGTTGCCAAAAGAGGAAGAAGACGTGGCAGACCGTGGAATGTAAGGTCCATTCGCTGACGGGAGGTGTGCGACGAGACAGTCGGCTATGACGTTCAGAGACCCCGGAATGTGGAGGGGCAGTAGACAGATGCGATGGAGGATGCAGAACTGAAAGATGTCGGACGTTACCTGATGGAGGATAAGGGAGCGTGTCCCTCCACCCTTGCGGAGGTAGGCAAAAGCAGTGGTGTTGTCTATGTGGACTTGTACAACATGGCCTGTTAGATATCGTTGAAAATGTTGCAGGCCTAGAAGGATTGCGCGCAATTCCAAATGATTAATGTACTCCGTTACTTCGGTTGTCCAGCGTCCGGACGTTGTGAGATTGTTGACGTGGGCTCCCCAACCTGTCTGAGAAACATCCGTGAACAAGTGGAGGTGAGGAGGTGGTTCGTGGAGGGGAATCGTTGTGGTTAGATTTTTGACATCCATCCACCATAGGAAGGTGTCGACGGGAAAGGCTAGGCCTCGTTGTTGTGGGGGAAGAGTGATGGCAGTGCGGGGATCGCCCCAATGAAAGCAGCAGTGGTGGTGTAGTGGACGCGCCATCCAATGTCTGTAGGGGACCACGTCTGCGAATGAATCGATGGTCCCGATAGCGGAGGCAAGGTCCCGGAAAGTGTGATGTGATTTTCGTAAGAAGTCGCGAATGGAGTGAAGATGAGACGTGACACGTTCCGGGGACGGCATGACGGATGCCGTGCGGAGGTTGAAAAGCACCCCTAGAAAAACAAACGATTGGGCAGGCAGGAGACGTGATTTTGGGAGGTTTAAGCCGAGGCCTAGGTGATGAAAAAGAGACATAGCATTGGTGAGGTTTCTCGTCACGGTTGCTGGTTGTAGATGCGGAAGGAGGCAGTCGTCGAGGAAGGCGTGGATGCGGATGCCTTGTTGATGGAGGCAGGCCAGGACTGGCCGCAGGACCATTGTGAAGATACGAGGGGCTGCATTGAGGCCAAACGGAAGACAAAGATATTCGTAGACGGTGTTGTCTAGTACAAAACGGAATAAGTGGCGGACAGAGGCATGACGTGGAATGTGAAGGTAAGCGTCGGCCAGGTCGAGGGATACTGTCCAATCGTCGGGTTGGAGGGATTCGTGGATGGAGGATATTGTTTCCATCTGATAATGTGGGTTGTGAATAAACTGATTGTGTGGCTTGAGATTGAAGATCAGGCGAGATCCTCCTGTTTTCTTGTCGCCGACAAAAATGCTGCTGCAAAATCCCAGGATGAATGGAGGTAACACTACATGAATGGCCTCCTTCTGGAGTAGAGACAATATTTCTAGTCGGAGTGGGGTGGAGGAACGGGATTGGTGGTCCCACGGAGGATCTTGCACCGGAGAAGGCAGAAGGAACTTTGGTTTGAAGCCGATTGAAATGATTGAAAGAAGCATTGGGTCGGAAGTTATTGCTTGCCAAGACTTGGCATAATAGCGGAGGCGTTCCCCTACAGCTTGTGGGGGAGGCGGAATGTCAATAGTTATCCCGACCTTTGTGTCGGAGGTGGGAATTGGCTCGGTGTCACTTCTCTGAAGAGGAAGAATCTCCCAGGGAGCGCCCTCGTCCGCGACCCTGTCTCCTGACCGGAAAGGGAGAGGCGGAGCGTGGAGCCGGAGGAGGAAGGTGTTCGGAGGGTTTGGTGTTCCTCTGGTTAGCTGCTGGAGGGTAGGATAGGGATGGAAGGGAACGAGGACGACGTGACATGCGAGACTTGTTGTATCGCGGCTTGCGCGAAATGTCAAGATAGGGAGCTGCTTTTGGAATCAGCCCCCGGAACAATGATTCCGACTCATGAATAGGTTGATTACGGAGGAGGTGTCTTGTAGAGGCATGGAGGTTAGGTGCTGTGTTAAGCGCAACCTCCCGTAGCAGTAGTGTTGAATTGAAGAGGGCGCGGGTGAACCAATTCATGGCGTGATACGTGGCAAAGTAGCTTTTGCGAAAGACTTGATTGATAAGGAATGTTAGCTGGCGAGTATCATCCGGCATATCAGTATAGAGCCGCTCACACAGTGCGTTTGCTGCCGTGCTGAGAACATCTGCCTGGGAGGCTGCCGGAGGCCAAGACGGAGGATGCGATTGTTGTCGCGGAGGACAAACACAGGTACTGCCGCCCGTCGAGGGAGGTAGAGAGCCGAGCCGAAGTCTAAGTTAGTGTCGGCTGTTAAAAACTTCGACTGAGGGTAAGTATCGAAGTTGCGTGGATTGGCAGTACCATCGCCGATTGGGTGGAAGAAGTAATTCTCGCGACCAAGGCGAGGCGGAGGAGGATCTTTGTCCAACTCGAGAGGATTACCCAGGAGGATACTTCCATTACGGAGGAGAGTTGTGAGAAGGGTCGTGGATTG
>JAHWFP010024842.1:57862-108183 GCA_023313725.1 Lithobius niger
ATAAGATTTGCAGACAAGAACAAAACATGTCAGTGCAGCAAGGAAAAACGGCAGAGTAGGTAAGTGAAGGGTTAAGTACATAGTGCTAGTGTCAAGTGTGTAATGTGGTGTTATAAATAGTGTAATAATGTAGCTTAAGTTAGCTTAGGAATGGCACCTAACATGAAAATAATATAACAGAATTCAAATACCAACTGTCACTTTTTCTTTTGTCTGGGATTAAGGGAAAAGCTGTGCCATTTTTTGGTCACATACTGGGATCAATTTAGGGCCAAAATAACTGCAGTCTTCTTGGCCCATTTTAGGTCACAAACTGGGGTTAATTTGGGACAAATCAGCATTAGACTCTTGATAGGTCACAACCCGGGGTCTAAAACTGGTCAATTCAAAGAACCTGCTGAACTGTGGATTTTTGTTGGTCACGAATTAGGGCAAAAGATTAGGTCACAAAGCCCTGAATAGGACCCGTATGTTTCAATAGGGGGTCTAGTTGGGACCAACTGTGGGGTCTACTGTAGACCCCACAAAGATCCCAATTTGAACCCTCTCGTGACCAACTATTTCTGTAAGGGGTTCAGTGTAAAGCTTCTCACAAAGTGCATTAGCTGCAGTGCTAAGGACGTTCGCTTGGGACGTGGCACGGAGACCCAGGCGGAGGTTACGTTCGCTATCACGTAGGATGAAAACAGGGACAGCTGCTCGTCTAGGAAGATAGATCGCGGATCCAAAATCCAATTTTGTGTCCACGGTGAGGAATTCGGACTGAGGATACGTGTCGGAGTTTCTGGGATTGGCTGTCTCTTCACCAACCGGACGGAAGAAGTAACTTTCACGGCCAGGACGAGAAGGAGGTGGATCTTTATCCAGTTCAAGAGGCATCACGTTACAGAGAAGGACACCGCCAGTCCAAAGCAGTGTCGTGAGGAGCGTAGTCTACTGTCCTAGCAACGGAGGCTGGTGCGGAAGCTGGTCACATAATCCAAAACCGAAGCTGGTAGCAAGATCTCTGTTCTTGGATACCGGATCGGAGGAAGAGGATGGCTTGTATAAAAAAATAATTCGGAATTATTCCCTCAACTGTTTTTAATAGTTCAGGGTGAGGTATCTTATAGGGATGGGTCGGTTTCATTTTTTGGACTTCGGTTCCGGTTTCAGTTTTCACGTCCAAAAAACCGCGGTTTCGGTTTCGGTATCGGTTTTTGCCACCATCCACCCCAACCAGATATTTTTAGTTCTTTTTCTAGTAACTGTAGTATTACTTGCTTCTAACTCACTCCTGCTTTCACTTTCAGCAGCGTCATAGACCATGGGTCTAGCTGAAGCACCATTTTCCTCTACTATTTCCTTGTTAATGACTAGAAGCTTTGCTGTCATTTATACGTAGAAAATGATAATTATTCAAAAATATATAAAAAACAGCAAATCAATTTTTGATTTTAGGAACGCCGTACGAAAAACCGACACAAAATCCGAATCGGTTTTGGTTTTCAGTAAAAACCGAAAATTCGGTTTCGGTTACCGACGTATTCTTAGTATCTCAGAGGGATCTGGTTCTCCTAGGAACGGCGGGTCAGGATGATTTGAAAGGGATGGGTCTGGCGAATAATAAGGATCACAGTCCTTGTCCGCAGGAGGGGCTCGAGGAGCGGACGGAGCGGATCGTCAGGTTTGGTGGACGGACCGGCATCGTCAAGGGATGGCTTGTCATGCTTAGGGATGGAAGCAAGCCAGGCTTAAGTATAATCGGAGACTGGTGCTTTCCGTTTGAAGGTTTGGACTGAAGAGTCCATGAGAGCATGTACTTGGGATGGAGTCAGTGGCTCATTCGTCCGCTGAGTTGTGGATCGTCCAGTGACCAAACGAGTGTGAGGATAAATTCATAGGAGTAAGTTACGGTCCTACGGAGGTGGTCAACTTGCCAGCGACCTTTCAGGCTTTAAGTTGAAGCTTCAGACAAGCATACCGTTCCTCGGTACGAGAGAGTTCGTCGGCAAGACAACGCAAGTCTCGCGCCGGTGGGGGTTGACTGCAGGGGATCGGAGTGTCACACAGCACCGTGACGGACGGTTCCGAAGGAAGTTGATTGGGCGGCGAACGCGGCTCCAAAGAATCCTGGTCCGCAGTGAATTCCAAAATGTCGACATTGTTCGCAACCGGTGGGACCGGAGGGGATGCGGATCGAGGAGTGCGGGATGTGGATCCATCCCTCGGCGTCCCTTTAGCGCGAGGCATGAGGACGAGGGATGAGATAGGACGCAGCGGATGGTAGCTGGGATGTAATTTTCGTCCGGAGTGGGACGGGAGCTGGTGCTTTTAACTCCCAGGGTGGATCTCGCACAGGGGACTTGCTTACAAACTTTGGCTTGAATCCATGTAAAATAATCAAAAGGATCACTGGGTCGGAGGTCGCTTTTTACCAAGCTTTGGCATAGTACCGAAGACGTCCTCCTACTTCTTGTTGGGGAGGCAGAATGTCAATAATTGTTACGTCCCCTGTTGCGAGGATGGGAGGAGGATCGTTGACATCTGTCAGGAGTGGATGATCGGCCCAGGAAACGGCCTCATCCGCGTCCCTGGGAACGGGTGGAAAGGGCGATGCGAACCGTGGCGGAGCAGATTCAGGTGCTTTAACGGTCTTCCAATCGTCCCTAAGTTGATCCGTTTTGGAGGATGGGGCGGATCGTTGTCGACGATTTTGGCGATTTGTGTTGTAACGAGGCTTGCGAGAAATATCCAGGTGAGGAGCAACCTTGGGGATCAGTCCGAGGAACAGAGATTCATACTCACGAATGGGCTGGTTCCGGAGGCCGTGTGAACAGCTCGGTGGCGTAGAGAAGAAAAGATGAGCTTACGGCTGCGCCTCGGCTTTTACATGATGGAGGCTGCGCAGTAGATAGCGAACCGGAAGGACATATTCGATTTATTTTCTCTAGATTGAACAGCATTTTGAGAAGGAGAATGCTTTAAAAAAGGTAATGATATTTTCAAGGCTACTAGAAATAAACATTTTTGGAAAGCTGAGTAATAAAAATCAATAAATGAAGATGTATAGGCTTAAGCGATAAATTAAACATTGAATGAAGCTTGTCTGAAAAATCGACAGCTTGAAATTTCGATTGGAGCAACAATTTTCTTTCTTTATTACAATTTTAATTAAATTGATGATTAACCCATTATGTGTTAGTTTTCTTTTGTCAAGTGACTAATTTCGCAGCTAAAACACTATGACGGTAGCTGTAGTCATCTGGCAACCACTGCATATTTGCCTGGGTGCAGATGTAATCGTTAGAATAGCACTGGTTTTCCCGTTGTGGCTGTACACAACTAGAGTTTGCCATGTGAATCTCATCCCAACAAAGCAATGTACATAGATTTTTCAGAAAATTTTTCAGCAGGCGGTTACAGCAGCCAAGAAACCTACAGGGAAACATCCATTGAGGATCAATGAATGGTAAAATTAACAGGTTGTGACTTCAAAAGAATAATTACGCAATTACCACACAGGGCAGTCCTTTCACCTTCTTCAGAAGTAAAAAATTTGAAGCACAAAATGATCAAAGATGACTTCTTTTTGAAATTCGCACTGCCAACCACTGATCTATACAGTTGGTGCTTGCTGTATCTGGACTTGCCAAATTTGGCCTAGTATTGCCTTCAGCTCCGGCCTGAGCAAACGATCGATGTTGGGACAGGTAGGCCCATATGTGTTCATCAGTTGCACTCCCTTTTCCTTGAATTGGCCTATAGCTATATATTCAAGTGCTCCTAGGTAGGCCAATTCCAGGAAAAGGGAGTGCAGCTGATGAACATATATGGGCCTTCCTATCCCAACATCGATCGTTTGCTCAGGCCGGAGTTGAAGGCAATACTAGGCCAAATGTGGCAAGTCCAGATACAGCAAGCACCAACTGTATAGATCAGTGGTTGGCAGCGCGAATTTCAAAAAGAAGTCATCTTCGATCATTTTGTGCTTCAAATTTTTTACTTCTGAAGAAGGTGAAAGGACTGCCACAGACCCTATGTGGTAATTGCGTAATTATTCTTATAATGTCACAACCTGTTAATTTTAGCATTCATTGATCCTCAATGGATGTTTCCCTGTAGGTTTCTTGGCTGCTGTAACCGCCTGCTGAAAAATCTTCTGAAAAATCTATGTACATTGCTTTGTTCACACGGCAAACTCTAGTTGTGTAGAGCCATAACGGGAAAACTGGTGCTATTCTAACCATTACATCTGCACCCAGGCAAATATGCAGTGGTTGCCAGATGACTACAGCTGTGTAAAGAAGGCCCGTTCTTCACTAGATTTGAGAGGAGACCTCGCCTCAAACCATCAAAAACCTGAGGGTAAAACTTCGTTTACGGCAACGAACACTTTTTTTTTTCTCGGCACCTTGGCCGTGAAAAACCCCGAAATTCAAACGCCTGTATCTTCCAAGAAAATGGACCAATCCGTCTCATATAAACAGCTCTTAATAGCCATGAACTTTATCTGTTTTCCCCCGCAAACAGAACACGAAAATTCCTTCTAGAACTTTCACAGCATCCTTAAGAAAAACGCACGAAACTGATGCCGTAAAATCACCGTAGCGCACGATACGCCATTTTCACCATTTGTATAAAATTGTATTTGCTTTTATCTTTTCTTAGGCATAAAGCCAAAAACATTAGTTTAGTGTTTTAGAGGGAGGAGCTTCCTCTATGAAGGTACTTAACCTCCCTAATAAATGTACAGATACTTTGTTTTGATATTTCTTAAGTTTATTTACGGTGACGATCTTGAATACTTTTGAGAAATTTCCAACTGCCAAAACCAATTATCTGCGGCTGCAAGTAATAATTGAAACTATTTAAATGCGTTTTAGCATTCGCTGGTAACCTTAACTTTTATTTTATAATCTTTTAACGTAATCTTTTGCCATCCCAACTACCGGAGCTTAGGCAGCTTTTCGTTTACGTCTTTTCTGTTTGTACTTAGTTACTCCTAGCAAAACCGACTCGGCAACCCATTTCCCAAAGTAAACCTGGCATCCCAATGTTAATAATCGAATTTATTGAGATCATTCCTTCAATAGTCGCGATGCATATCATCGTGGGTAAATAAGAAAACAATCCGTAGTAATTAAAGGCCTTATTCACGTTCTAAACAATGAGTTTAACTCTACCGGCCTCTCTTTGTCACGCAGTACATAGCTATTCCTTCAAACGGCGCCAAGCGAAAAATCCTTTGCGCTGCCGACTTTTCTATTGTTCTCAAGGCCCTCAGCCAATCAGACCTCCGTAGCTCTCCTCGGCGTCCGCGCTAAGGACCAGAAAATCCGCTGCTCCAGCATTAAAAAACCCTGCCCCAGGACGCAATCGTTAGCACACGCTCAGCAGATCTCAAAGCCAGCGGTGACTACGCCAGTCGGTATAGGAGATGTCCCGTCCGAATGTTGCCATGCCGGGCAATGGTAGTTGGTTCGTATAACTAGTATTAACTTAGAAAGTTTAACTTTTGGAAGCCACATTCGAAATTTATAGTTCTAAACTTAATGACTCACCTTAAGCTTTGAGAATTTATGGAGGTGGTACCATGATCGGCATTAATGACCCCCCACCCCCATAACGTCAGGGTTCACGGTCCCTTTCTAAAAACCAGATTTTTTTTCCGTGTTTTTAGTATGAACTTACTCAAACACTAAATAGATCACTTAAACCAATTAGGTTTGCAGAAGCAGAGACTTCGATGGCTAGTTGCCCAAACTCATGTAAGTGTTTTCGTTGATTGGCAGAGTTTTTGTTAACTTAAAGTGACAAATTCTAAATGGCAGATTTGATTCTAAGTCGCACTTAGGAAACATAGTCTGGTAGTATTTTGTGTAATTCCCGCGGTTTGCACTTAATAACAGGTTCTTGCGAGTTCCTGGCAGAACTTTTTCTTGTCGAAATTGTTATTCTTTGCACATAACATGTAAAGGTTGAAACTGAATTTAATGTAAATTCTTGTCAGATTTAATGTAAATCTCGTGTTGCTTTAATTTAAAGCTTTCTTGTTGATGCTAGTTGAAATGTAAATACTTGCTTTTTATATTTGCCTGTCATTTAATAAACCAAGAGTTTGTGAAACGTCAGTTGTTTACTAGTACGATTAATTGCTAGACTTAATTAATTAAGAAAACCACTTATTATTTAAAGTCAGGACTGCAATTAACCACCCACCTGGTGGCAGCGAATACCCCCCTTTAAAGTTGATTAGTTAGCCTACAGTTAGGACCAATGACTCTCTGTTACCCATACAGGGCCTGTAGTACATGTGTGCCGTTTCCTGAAAAGTAAAAACCGCCACCGCAACTAATAATTTAAAGGACAAAACCACATGGATGTCGGCGAGGCTACAAGCACCTAGAGGATCGTAGCTTCGGCCGCTACAGCTGCCGTCGTAGTGTTTTAGCTGCGAAATTAGTCACTTGACAAAAGAAAGATAACATATAATGGGTTAATCATCAATTTAATTAAAATTGTAATAAAGAAAGAAAATTGTTGCTCCAATCGAAATTTCAAGCTGTCGATTTTTCCGACAAGCTTCATTCAATGTTTAATTTATCGCTTAAGCCTATACATCTTCATTTATTGATTTTTATTACTCAGCTTTCCTAGTAGCCTTGAAAATAGCATGACCTTTTTTTAAAGCATTCTCCTTCTCAAAATGCTGTTCAATCTAGAGAAAATAAATCGAAGATGTCCTTCCGGTTCGCTATCTACTGCGATCTGAAAACGATCTGCCCCATCCTCCAAAACGAAAGGACTACCAAAAGGACTACCACAGACCCTGTGTGTAATCACCGAAAATTCCAGTGGACTTTTCTATGTTCGTCCGTGTGTGGTAATTGCGGAATTATTCTTATGATGTCATCAAATCGTTACAGTAGAAATAGTAAACAACGGTTACCGTTTTTTTCCTAACAGGTTATGGATGTTTTCCACCCGGCAATAAGAAATTAAAAATTATAGGCATACAAATTACTGTAAATCGGTTAACACACTGCTAACAACGGCATCTAGTGGCAAGAAATGGTACTAACATATGAAAAATTAAATTCTTTCTTTTTCTTGTGTAAAAGTAAACTTAACATCGAGGGGGGAAGCGTAAAAGCTTATGTTTTAGAAATGTTTACTGCTGATAGTTTCATTTCTGAGGTCCAAAATATTTTTTTTCCGCCAATTTGGTCACTGGATTTTTGGTGACCCTACTGTAAGGGGATAAAAAAAACTATAGGACCTCCCCCCCCATCTAGAAAGCCTGAAAAATCCATGAAAAATCCCCTACAATTTCTCTGCCCACGCGACCAGACTTATGTAGAAACAAGATAGATATGGCTAATGCTGCTCAAACTGCAGGCCAGGATTAAATCAAGATATCTTATTAAACTAAGACGGTAATTATAAAGTACTGATAATAAGTAATGCGTTAATTTTTTTTGTGTCTGTAAAACTCGTACTCAATTACTTTTTCCCAGGTGTATGGGTTTTCAGTCTTCTGTACTCGAGTTCCATGAAAAGACAGTCTCGTAAGGACGAGTAGGCTGTCACCCAATTTCGTTTTAATAACTAAAAAGTTAATAAATAACATTACAATTGAAAAACATATCACTCCAGAATCAGCTTTTAAAAATAAAGGTTTTTATAGGTAATATCACCATTGGTAATATGGATTATTTTGGCCAATAGAAGAGTCAGATTTAAAATACAGGTCTTTATCGATTTTATAGATTGTCTGCGATGTCTGAGAGAATAATTCGAAATTTACGTCGTGTCATGTCGCCCTAGTTGGAAGTGTGTGTGTGTTGCTTGTGTGCCCAAAGAAGGTGGAATACTGCAGTATATACTCATTAACTTTTCCATTGAAAATTTGCAGCTCACACTGGAGTGAAAGTGTAAAAAGTGACTTTTGGGAAAGCGTAAATGAGTGGCGAGTACGGTTCGTAACCCAACGTAAAGAGTAGAAAGATGAATCTTTCCTTTTTTTTTAAGCCTTCGTGATTTAACCCGACAGAGCTGCCTGTGCTTTCAAATTCATTATGAAGGAAACAGTAGCTTACACCATGCGCCACGGCTGTTTGCCGTGACGTGCGCATCACGTGACTGTGCTAGTCCACTCACACGGCCAAAGATCCGCTATTCTCACTCGTCAGTGGCTGATTCGTGATGACATCACGGCAAACAGTCGTGGCTAGTGGTATAATTTCTGGAATGGTACGCTGCAAATCGATGGGACAGGGTTGGGGGGGGGGGGGGATAATGAAAGTGCGGGACAGGTGGCAATACCTGGTAGGATGCGAGCAGGGACGCCACCTGGCGGGATGCTACAAAAACTTTCAGTTTAGGGTTTGGGCATATATCATTTAATCGTTTTGTGCAAATGGACTTTTTTTTCTTTTTACCATTTTTTGGATCCTAAAAGCAAAAGCAACGTATTGTGTTGTAAATTGTATGTAAATTTTGGAATTGGTGAAAATTTGTTATTTAGTTAAGCCTAATATATCATGTGTCTATTACGATACTTATATTGGTTCTTAAAAAGGAATATGTGACGCTGAAAGGAAAGCATTACGTAATCCATTTAATAAACTGGAGCTAAACAAAACAAAAAAAGCACAAAATATCAAGAAATTCAACTTATGACCCACCACAGCAAAATGCAATATATTAATATTTTTAGCAGTAATTTAAGGAATACTTTTTTTAATCATAGTTCTGACTCGTTTCTTTCGCTTCACAGCATCCCCCACCCCCCTTCTTTCGTACGGTTTACTGCTATTTCGTAAGCCACAAGCTATGAAGGGGAAAAAACCGTTTAATAGTTTAAGATCATTGGAAGTATAAAATGCAATATTAACTTAAATGTCCACTGTGCATGTTATGTAACATACAGTTTGCTAACAATTCACTGTACTTGGTATGCCTCGTGTAAAAAGAACAAACTACAAAATGACTGGCTGTGCAGATGATGGTTTGAAACTTTTTTATTGCTCACATTTTAAAAATATCAACATGCTTACTTTGGAATGAAGAAGCCATTAGACACGACGCACAATACGCAAAATTCCAAAAAACCAATCCTATACAATGATCACAATCTTGACGAATTTTTTATAGTCTGTGTTGCTGGAGTTGAAAAATGCAGCCGACTATTTCCTCAGGCATTATTTATAGTTTACAAAACGCTAGTTTAGTCCCAGCTCATTCGAAGTTGGCGCACAACTTGGCCTCCAATATATCGTCAAGATTGTGATCATTGCCCTTGGATTTATTTTTGGAATTCTGCGTATTGTGCTTCATGTCTAATTGCTTTATTGAGGCCTTCTCATTATGAAGTACCCCTCTCACTCTTCCATGTTACAGTAGACACCGTTTATAAGGAACTCGGTTTTCAGGAATTATTGCTTTTAAAGAACAGATTGCAAACAACGATTCCAATACCATTCTCTTCCAGATATAAAGAATTTTCAATTTTAAGCAACCATTTTCATTTCCTTTGAGGTATTTTGTAAGCGGTATCGACTGCATTGATGTTTCCTTTGGACTTGGTGATGAATTGCCAGATTGAGTTTGCTTTACAAAACACTCCTCTCCGTGTAGACTACACTTCTTGCTCCATAAGTGAAAAATATAACTTTACTGGAATTCAGACTGGTTTGTAATCCTAGATTTCTTCCCATTATCTCTATTTGGATAAACATACCTGTGTGACGACGTCCAGACAGGGCATCAAAACCCTTGGCCTTTGGCTTTACAGTTGTAAGTTTGTTGAGAATTGACAGCGTGGAAACTGAGGTATTAGGGGTAGTATAAAGAAGTGAAGAGAAGGTGCTACTAGACCCCATATCACTGTCCCCTGAAGCATGCAGAAGAGTTACAGTACAAGCAAAGTGTAAAAAAATAAAAAGTTTAATGACCAAGAAAATAATGACTGCAAACTCCCTGCAGGATTTAAATACCACTTTCGCTAAATCTCTGATAAGGAAAACAATCACTTTGTAGTAATAAAAATAAGTAAAATAAAGAAACGTCAGCACACGGCCTCCCCTTTTCCCCCGCAAATTACGAAGCGAAGTTGTAAACATGCTTATAGTAACCTCAGCCTTAGGTGATTCAAGGGGTGTAGCTTTTATTGCTCTTTTTCTACTGTCACCCTGAAGGTAATGATTGGTCCAGCATTTAGTTCACCCTCTAGAGGTAAAACTGACCAAAAGAAGTGTATGTGCCATGATGTGCCTGTCACAAAATGCTCCCTGCTTCGTTAGTTGCTGGAGGACTGTAAATGGTGAAGAAAGCACCAAGACACACACACACTTGATGATAAACAAACATGTCACGTATGATCGCAACTAAGGCTGAGGCTACTGCAGCGAGTTAAAACATTTGTCTGCCATTCGGTTGAGCTGACTCGCACAGTATTATTTTGCAAGAATACCACATGAGGTGTTAGAACTATTTTTTGGTGGGCATTTGGCAACGGCTTAAGTATGTAGGGTGAAGAAAAAACGTTTCCATGTGAATATTTTAGAATGTATATCGTGACGAGAAAACTATGGAGGGGTATGTAGTATATATTAGGGGCCATTCGATTACATGTGCGAGAATGATTGATATGTTCCTTTAAGGGTAACACAGTACTAACTTAAGGCAATACCAATTCCACTTATACTGATATACGAAACACAACAGCCTTTCCAGCTTGTTTTCAATTTAACTGAAACATTTTCAAAGTTTTAAAGGCCGATAAGCTCATTTTACTTTGTACAATTCAAATTATAAAGAAACACTGTTACACTTTACCAAACAGTACTGTCAACAATACAAACTGTCGAAAATTCGCCCTAAACTACACGTGGTTTGAAAGACTGTTTGGTAAAGTGTAACAGTGTTTCTTTTTAACATTTTCAAAGGTCTCTTCCGCTTCAGCTTCACCCTAACTTGCTCTCTTTTTAATACCTACAGCCCAATAACCAATATATCCAAAAGAGGTCTATTGAGTGTACTGGTTTTTGGGCTGTTGACTTGTATTAGAAGTAAAAGCAACTTAGGCTGAAGAGGAAGGGTGAAACCTTCAAAAACGTTGTGTGAGAAGCTTTCACTCGACAGGATAAACGATACACAATTGGGTTTTCTAACGTCTTTACTGCACATATTCATAACAACGCTTGCTCAAACCTTCGTGCACCTGCGGTCGTTGGCTTCATATGACTACATATTTGCGCGTTCTCTTAAGCAGACGCTGGCGCTTACGATAACGCTGGGAGGTGTGTGCCCAAGACATGCAGTGACGGCATATGCACCCTCACAGCCCCCCCCCCCCCACCTCACAGTTGCATTACACTGAAAGCTAACTGGAAAAGACTTTTTTTCCCTAATATCTGCACATCCAGATTTCTGTAACTTTGCGAACTTTTACGTTGCAGAGGGCCTTAGACCCAAGTCCCCTACGACACAACGATTTAATGACAACTACCGATAGAAATCTGCACCAACAAAAGTGCTTGCAACCCAAAACTGAGAGCAAAGAACCATTGTTTGCCAGCGCGAAAATAAAAAAAAAAGTGACCGTTAATCGTTTATAGGAATGTGGTGTAGTAAGACTCGGTGACTGCAGCCTGAAGAAGGTGGCAGACACTGTTCACTGAATATTTTCAAGCTTTCTTCGTTAAAAACTTGTCCTTTTGGGAGCGCGTTTTTCTCAGAGTATGATTTCTTCTAACCAAAGCAATTATCGGTTGTTACAGCGAGAATTTAGTCCCTAAACGATCGTCGATTGCGAATACAACAGAGCTTCATTAGAAATGTTTAATTACACTTAAAAAGCTAATTAATTTAATACATATTTCTTGAGACCACAAGGAATAATCCAGTATTAATAAATCTGCCAAAAGTAAGGACCATCACTTCTAAATTATCAATCTAAATGTATTTGCAATCCGGCTTTTGATTCAATCAACCATTTTTCTTTTGCATGGTAGGATCAACATTACGACTTAAACCTTGAATAAACAAGTATTACAGGAAGTACCTTTTAGACATGGGCAGCACCTTAGTAAACACCCATTAGTAAATCAAAGGTTTACTAAGATAATGCTGGTAGGAAATGGAGGTCGCTATCATCTTACTTCTAACATGGACCAAAATTAGAAGGGGAGGAGGGGGGAACCAAAATAGGAATGGGGGGGCGGAGCATTAAATTAACGAGCTGTACTCTGGAATATTAAAGGAGAGACGTATATCAGTAGAAACCAACTTTAATGGCAGTAAGCTGAACAGCACCCAGACCAGGAGCTGTGCCAAGTTAATGATAGCAAGTTCCAGTACATCTTCCTATCTGATACATACAATGACTCGAAAATGCATATCTGGTTTACCGATATTGATGCCCATAGAGCGAAGCCTCTTTAGGTGGTTTACAAAGGTCTTGGAAAAAAAACTTTTAACGAGTTAACGATATAAACGATTACTTTAGCAAGCATGGCTAGCTCAGAAGGCTCGAGAATTCATTCTTGCAAAAGAGTTATTATTATATGACTAATTGTAACTAGGCTTAACTACACTGATCTCGTTAAGGATGGAAGACTTCCTGTTGCGCTTCATTTCCAGATTCATTATATTCTGCAGTTGGGGAAAACATAATTTTCGATGTTAATGGTATTATCTTTTAAAGAAATGCTAAAAAAAATCAACTAATTGCGAATTGATACAGGTGCATTAAATATATGCAGATTTATCGATTTAACTTTTTGAACAATTGGTTCTACAATAGCAGCATACATTGTTAGGATTACAACCCGTAAGCCAATGCTTACTATAAAATAAAAATAAAAGAATGGAATTCGGAGGATGTCATGGGACTAACATACTATCAGCGTTAGCAGTAGTAGCTGCACTGCAACCACAAGGTGGCACGCAAGCAAGAGGTAGCCCATGTGCCTGCACGCCCTGATGTCCTGCAGTGCAATATTTTCTATTAACTTTGACTGTCTCCAACTCCTACAACTATGACCCAAAATTCATTATCTTTTTTTATGTTGGCACTGTTGTTGTAAACATCCCTAGATGAAATGTTATGTCCACACTCCATGAACATTTCACCAGGGCCAACATTTTTGGCACCCACGTTTAGCTTGAAGCGAGGTTAGCCTTGCGTCTACTGGGGAACATGACCTTAGGCTGTGATAATAGCTTCAAAACTTTTTCTTCTTGCAGTGCGTTTTGAAGGAGGCAGACACATGGTGGTTCTGCTTCTGCCTTATACGATTTGAGACTGACAAACAACGTTACAAGAAAAACTAATATACAGACTGAGGCAAAAGTCTGGTCACACACCATTAACTGCCGTTATAATGGTCCTATGTTAATTCTGAAGTCATATTTGTAATGTAAGTCAGATATGGCGAAGCCAATGAAGTCATTTTTAATGACCTTGAAAACAGCATTCAAGGTCATCAAAATTCTATCTTTTAAATGACACAAGATTACAAAGTTGTGTGCGAGCATTAAACATGACAAACTACAAAAACAGATTAAAAATCTGAGCATAATTACAATAGTTATGAGGAAAACAAAATAGCAACAATGTCTTCCCTGAACGTTTTAACTGCCATGCAGTGAAGCTTAGGGGCTGCATCTACAAGCGAGTGCATGTAGGTGATCCGAGTCTTTCCAGCGTCAATCAATGCAAAAGAGTGCAGCTCATGATGAAATAAAAAACAACGTATGATACGGTTTAGGCCTATAGCATTGGGCCATCATTCACAATACAAAGTCACGGTCGGTATGTGATTATTTTCTGATTTTACATTTATTATTTGTTTTTTTTCTGGCGCTGATGCCTCTTTGAGTGATATCCAGATCGGTCGCAACAATTGCCCAATTCAAAACGCATGGTTGTTACGAATGCCCAAACTTCATTTCCAAAGGCGGGAAATAGCCTAGGGATTTACATTTACAAATGCCCGCACTTTTTGTAGGTTCATTATGGCATTACAGATTAGTTCTTTTAAAGAGTAAATTACAGTTTTATGCTGAACAAGGGGCAACTGACCAGATTAATTTTACGTCACTGGCTCCTTGGTAGAGAAGGATTTATATTTCTGCCACCTGGAACTACGCAGGGCCCCCCCCCCCCCAAAAAAAAAGTGCTTTTATCTGCCTTTTTCAGGAAAAACGTTTCAGGAAAAAATGCACCGATAGACCTACGATTAAGAGTCATTTTTTTTGAAAATCAGGCAAAATCTACAAGATGAAATACAAGGGTCTCTCAAATTGGTTATTTTTTTAATATTTTGTAGCTACATATGTCTACTATTAGATTTCGTATACGAAAACTAACAGAAAAATTTGGTTACTGAGAAAAAAATTCAAATGTGGGTAGTAGTTGGGCAAAAACTGCAACGCGCACACAAAAATAGCCATTTTCACATGCAGTTATTTCCTTTCAGCATTCAGATCCCAAACAAAGGATTAAAATTACCTAAGAACATCCACATACAGTTTTAATTAATACATAAATTCCCTTGGTATCTTGTTGCTGTGCGCCAGTAGTCGAATATGAAAAAAAATGTTAAAACTTGAGCGATGTTTGCGATACATTTGCGTCAAACAGCATCAAAGCACCACACATTTGAACGTACACGGCAATACACATACGTAACACCTGTTACCTAAAACAGTAAAAATGGTGGGATGGTGATGTTTTGTGATACCAGATGCATCCAAGTTTCTAAAAATGTTGAAATTGTCACTAAGTTTGACCTTCAATATATAAAAACAGCACCCTCCTAAAAATAACCCATTGGTGCTGGATGGTGCTATCTATCTATATCACCTACCATGTGTAGCAAAACCTTTCATGGGATCTAGAATTCCTTTTATGCCAGACAATTTTTCAGATCACCTAAGACTGCGCGCGAGCAGTGGGGAAAAAGTGACATTGTGGTTGAGGCGTTTTGTAACGGGCTAGGAAAATTTCAGCATCCAGATCCCACAAAGCTAAAGGGTTTATGGTCTTTCAAACTTAAAGTAAGGCAAATAAAAGCATAAAGGATGTGGGAGGCCTTTGCTTTATTAATTAAAACCAAATTTCAAAATGGTTACACAACAAAACAGCTCATTGCGGAGAAAACAGTGCTTCTATTTTGTGAGAGTCTGGTTCACTTAATTTGAAATGACGTTTTGAATTTGAAACTGCTATTGATTCAGCTGTTTTACACAACACATCATTTACATAATCCTAACAGAAATGTGGACGTGATGGATTGTGAAACTGGTTTGCTGTACCCGTTCTTTGCATTTTACTTGTGCATCTAAAGCATTTATCACCATTACTTTCCTGAATACAAGTTATCATAAAGTGTAACACACCACTCAGATGTGAGGTTGTGAGGCAGTCGGATGTGCTAAAGAAGGTAGCTGCAACTTCCTTAGTATTACTGGTAGTATTTATTTTCGTGTTGTATATGTGATTCCTCATGTGGAAAGTCATTAGTGTCTAGCGCTAGTTCCTGTAGCATACCTTCTTTCTGCTACTTTTCCATACAACTGAACGTAGATGTTACTTGACTGTTTGTTAGGCACTAGGGCTGGAACAACTTTTTTCTTCCATGAGTTGTATTTATCTTTGCATTTACAACTTGTTCAGGCATTTTTTTTTCAGCATGTATGTTTACCCATTCTAAATTGTTGGTAAACAGATCCCTTCTGACTTGCATTAAATCTGACTTGTTTTCGTTGTGGCAGACTCCAACACTCTATGGAAAGCTGTGACAATCTGTGCAGATACCAGTCTGTTCATCAGGTTGGGTACTTTTCTATTGGAAATCTTTTGCCTTATGATCACTGATGGAAAATGTAGTGCAGTGGTTTCCACACAATTGCACAATACTTTAGAGTGGTGACGTTTGTTGCCCAACTTTTAGTAACATAGGGATTTTTCAATTTCGCATTCGGTAACACTTTGATTTGTTTAGAAATATTCAGCTGACTATTTCACAAGATGCTGTGCATATGCTGTAAGCTGTAGCTACGATCCACTGTCTGCTTCTGTCTTGTGGACTATTCTAATAAAATGAAGTTTGGAAGAAAAAAACCCTCTCCGGTCCGGATAATGTGATGGCCGATGCCATGAATGCATTACAGCTTCTCGTGAAAAGTCAAATGAATATTTGTAAAGAAACCAAAGTAGTGTTGGAAGCCACTGCACTACATTTTCCATCAGTGATCCTAATGGGAAAGATTTCCAATAGAAAAAAGTTGTTCCAGCCCTGTGAGTGCCTAACAAAAAGTCAAGTAACATTTAAGTTCAGTTGTACGGAAAAGCAGCTGAAAGAAGGTACGCTACAGGAACCCTCCCCACACACTAATGACAATGATAACTTTCTAGATGGGGAACCACATAAACAACACGAAAATAAATACTACCAGTATTGCTGAGGAAGTTGCAGCTACCTTCGTTAGTACATGCGACTACTAAAAACCTCACATCTGAATGGTGTGTTACACTTTATGATAACTGGCCCCGTAGCAGAATCTGCGCGACGATAAGTCGCGAGCAGTTGAAGGCCGCCGAGGACAAAGTTCAGCCAATTTCTGCAGTTTTGTCAATTTTTGACTGATTTTTTCCAATACACCATTTTTATAGTCTCGACGCGACCTTTGCATTGGTGGAGTAACCAGATCAATACAATAACGCACTGATTCAATAAAAACCAATAAACATGTGGATAACCTTATGTTGAAAACGGATTAGCTGCAGACAATTGGTGTCGCAGACAGTTGCAGAAAGTTCTGCTTCTGGGATAACTTGTATTCAGGAAGTAATGGTGATAAATGCGTTAGATGCACAAGTAAAATGTATGCAAAGAACGGGTACAGCAAACCAGTTTCACAATCCATCACATCCAGATTTCTGTAAGGATTATGTAAATTATGTGTTGTGTAAAACAGCTGAATCAATAGCAGTTTCAAATTCAAAACGTCATTTCAAATTAAGTGAACCAGACTCTCACAAAATGGAGGCACTGTTTTTTCCTCGATGAGCTGTTTTGTTGTGTAACCATTTTGAAATTTGGTTTTCATTAATAAAGCAAAGGCCTCCCATAGCCTTTATGCTTTTATTTGCCTTACTTTAACTTTGTAAAGACCATAAACCCTTTAGCGTTGTGGGATCTGGATGCTGGAATTTTCCTTGCCCGTTACAAAACGCCTCAGCCACAATGTCACTTTTTCCCCACTGCTCGCGCGCAGTCTTAGGTGATCTGAATAATTGTCTGGCATAAAAGGAATTCTAGATCCCATGAAAAAAAAGTTTTGCTACACAAGGTAGGTGATAGATAGATAGCACCATCCAGCACCAATGGGTTATTTTTAAGAGGGTGATGTTTTTATACATTGAAGGTCAAAATTAGTGATAATTTCAACATTTTTAAAAACTTAGATGCATCTGGTATCACAAACATCACCATCCCACCATTTTTACTGTTTTAGGCAACAGGTGTTAGGTATGTGTACGTTCAAATGTGTTCAAATGTGTTAGGTATGTGTATTGCCCTGTACGTGTGGGGCTTTGATGCTGTTTGAAGCAAATGTATCACAAACATCGTTAAGTTTTAACATTTTTTTCATATTCGACTTTCTCTACTGGCTCACAGCAACAAGATACCAAGGGTATTTATGCATTAATTAAAACCATATGTGCATGTTCTTACGTGATTTTAATCTTTTGTTTGGGATCTGAATGCTGAAAGGAAATAACTGCATGTGAAAATGGCTATTTTTGTGTGCGCGTTGCAGTTTTGCCCAATTACTACCCACATTTGAATTTGTTTCTCAGTAACCAAATTATTTTGGAAGTTTTCTTATAGAAAATCTAATAGTGGACATACGTAGCTACAAAATAAAAAAAAACAGGCAAATATATGAACTCTTGTATCTCAAGACTGCCTGAAGCTAAAAAAAATGGCTCTTAACTGAAATACTCTGAAAATAAAGGTAGGCTGGTGGCATAATAAGGGGGTACTGCATAGTTTAAGTGCCGGCATCTGTATGCCTATAAATAAAAAAATTTTTCTGGGGAGGGCTCGGGAAATTACACCACACTCTACGATCCCCTGCTACTAGAAAACGTATGACCACTTTACTGTTAAGGTGAAATTATTTTTCATGTTTTGTGAAATGTATAGCACCATAAAAAAAAGCATTTGGAGAAAACATCGAATAAATAGATTTTTTACAAAGAATTGTCGCCTCTTTCTTGGGGACACTTTCCTGTCCCTTGCAGTCTTTCCCCGCCCCACTCCAAGCACAAGTTTATTTACGCATACGAATGTCCAAACATTTAAACCATGCACCCTCCCTGTTTTCCCACCCGCCTACCTTATTTTCGGCGTTTTCTGAGCGCAGGCCTAACCTGCGTTATTCCTGAAACGTTTTTCTTAAAAAAAAAGGCGATGAAAGCACTTTTTTTAAGGCAGGGTGGTGGTGGGGGGTGGGGGGCTTCTGCATAGTCCTAGGCAACAGAAATACAAATCCATCTTTCCCAGTGAGCAAGTGACGCAAAATTCTTCTTGTCAATTGCTTCGTGTTCACCGCAAACTTGTAATCTACTCTTTACTGGAAGTAATTTGTAATGCCATAATGATTTATGAAGCTATGAAAAGTCGTGGCATTTGAATATCCAGGGTTTTCCCGCCTTTGAATGAAAGTTTGGGCACTTGCAATGACAATGAGTTTTTTCATTACTGGCCGATTGTTGAGACCGGGCTGGAAATCACTTAAGCCGGCATTAGGCTTCAGCCCAAAAAATAATAAATGTAAAATCAGAAAGTAACCACATACCGAACGTGACTTTCTGTGTTGTTAATAATGGCTCGTTACTTTAAGTCTAATCTGTATCCGTTTTTGTTTACTGGAATCTGAAATTTAACTGCACTCATTGATGCGGGAAAGGCTCGGAACTGCACTTGCTTGTAGAGCGCAGTCACTAGGCTTCACTGCATGGCAGTTAACACGTTCAGGGAAAACATTGTTGATATTTTGTTTTCCTCATAACTATTGCAATTATGCTCCGATTTTCAATCTGTTTTCGCAGTTTGTCATGTTTAATGCTGGCGCACAACTTTGTAATTCACTTTTGTGCTGTATCTTGTGCCGTTTGGAAGAGAGAATGTGGATGACCTTGAATGCTGTTTTCAAGGTCATTAAAAATATCTTCATTGGCTTCGCCATATCTGACTTACATCACAAATATGTCTTTAAAATTAACATAGGACCACTATAACAGCAGTTATTTGCGTGTGACCAGACTTTTGCCTCACCTGTATATCTGGATTGTACAGAACAGTGAACAAATATATGTAAGTGAATTAACTTTATGTATTTATGTAACCGAAAAGGAAACGGACAAATAAACTGGTATAAGCCTAAAGCCAACTTGAATCTTGGACTAACTACTCTCGCTTCGCCAAAAAAATAAAAATAAAAAAAAAAGAATAACCAGTCGAAATTCCTGCGGGCGAGCCGATGATTGGCGAAACTTGAAATCAAACATGGCGGCTTCGTTGCCGTGTAACCATGGTAGTAGCGTAATTACCGTCGAAAATCGATAAAATACTTGTGCATGGGCAACATTGGAAGTTGAATAACTTTTTCTGTGATTCAAACCGTATTCCATTCATTGCAAGAAATGTGAACCATGGAGGAAGATTCAGACTGAGCGGTCGGTCAGCACACTTCTCAGAACACAAAACCATGTGTTATACTTAGCTCTACTCGTCTCTACAACTCACTTCTAGACAGACGCTAGTGTACGTGTTGCGCCAAGTTAAGCAACAAGGATCACAACAAACATCACATAAATTCAATTGGCGAGGTTATAAACCATTGTAGCGCGACAGCATACCACCAGTGTCTTATATCCTGACGCATAGTACAATTACAAAGACTTAAATAGTGTTGAAATCGAGAGCAATGACCCACCTGACAAAAATTAACTTGTGTAGGAATGCCAGCTAAGCTGCTTTCAATGCGGAAGCTGACCCTCAATAACGTTGAAAATGTGTTACTACTAGCTAGCTAGCTAGTCCGCTCATCCCCATGTTATATCCCATAGGGTGATTATTCATCAATACCGAGATAACGGGAAGGCTTCCAGCTATGAAATTGGACGAATGGGTGCAGTACAAAAGGAACTGCTTACCTTTTATGGTTTGAAGCCTGGGGGCGTAACGGGGCTAGCGTGGGACGGCGTGTAAGTATGAAAATATTGTTATAACCATTGTTGGTATGGTCGGCATTGTCTCTCGTTGGACGGCCAAAGTTCAGACAATGAGAACGTGTATACTGACGTGCGTGCCTAGACACACACTAGTGTATCACGATAAATCTAAACAACGTTGTAAAGATATTGTATTCACGTCCAATTCATGAAAAATAAACCAACTGTAAAAACAAAGAAAAATAAACAAAGCCAAAAACTGGTAAAGAGGCCACCAAGTTGAGAGTGGTTCGGCCCTTCAATGGAGTGATATCAACACACCAAAACTAACTAAATAAACCAAATTACAACAAAATAAAAACCAAACCAAAAATCTATAAAGAGGTGACTAAGTTGAGAATGGTTCGGCCTATAGGCAGAATGAAGTAGCAAATTGTTGAAAACCAATTTCTTGTTGAGTCAATACACAATTAAAAAAAAAAGGAGTTATATCATATCAAAAAACAAAACTGGTAAAGGGGCCGACAAGTTCCGAATGGTTCGGCCTTTCAAAGGAGTGATATCAACACACCATAACATTAGCCAACTTGAAAATGAAAGTAGCAATGTTCAAGTTTTCATTTAACCTTCGAACTATTAAGCGGTGCAATTAACTTGGCGAATGTTTTGGTGTGTTGATATCACTCCTTTGAAAGGCCGAACCATTCGGAACTTGGCGGCCCCTTTTACCAGTTTTGGTTTTTGATTATGATTAAAACTGAATGTTCGATTAAAAATAAAACTTGATGAGCCAGTTCTGATCCATCTTAAAATTATTTTTATATCCTAATCTGACCTTCAAACAACTAATTTAGTATTTTTATCTTTATCACTTCGTCTTAGTAATGCTAAATATTTCGATCGCCATGATGCTTTGCTCTTGCGGTTACGTGACGACAGCACCCTCTGGTGGTATCGTTGAAAATGGATTTTAGCCCAACCGAGCAGTTGGTGGTGCTGCCAGTCTCCTAGCAGTTTCTAGAGGATATGTTTTCCATGGTGGCTGTGATAAGTAGAATGTTTATAGTTAGGTCACGCTTGAATGGAGTATCTAATTTGCAAACCACAAACGTGAATTGTCCCATGTATTTTGGTTTAATTCGTGGGTTGTGAATATGCTGTAGCTTTCTGATAATACAACTTTGCAAAACTAAGTGGGGGGTTATAATCTAGTTGGTGGCCCAAAGAAAACGATAGGGTCAAGGACTCGGTTCCTGCCAATAACAACGTTATAAACCCACGCACACAGGGTTATGGCCCATCATAACTCCCAGAGAACACACCCAGTCATGCAGCAGGAAATGTAATACACGATAGATAAACCTCATGCCTGTGAAGAATGCGGTAATGCATAAATGCATACAGTGACCAGTATATTTTCTGCAGAGAAATTATATTTTCTACTTTATTTTCTACTTTTGCGTAATTATTAAGCACGAGTGAGACTCGGAGGATGTTTGTTAGTCAGGTGAGTGACAATAAGTGATTTTCGCGTTGTTAGTCAGGTGAGTGACAATAAGTGATTTTCGCGGAGATAACCCATACAAATGCTACGAATGTGTTACGTGAAAGGTATATGCAAGCAATTGGGCACATAGACATTTAATGAGCAATTTGTTTTATGAGTGAGTAGTAAGTAGAAAAATACTGGAGTGTGTATGCTGTATTGGAGACAAGCCAGTGAGAAATCACCCAGTGTATGGGCTGTGGTAGTGTGTGAATGTTTGTTGCACAGTATTCGCACACACACACACACACTGAAAAGAAACAATTTCACAGTAATGAGTGTACACAACACTAAATACGCAGACACTCCAGGAAAAAAACATTTCAACGTGATGATTATGGGAAATCCTACAAAGTAATGCAGGCACACAGCGCTGAAGAACACTCCAGGAAGAAAACCTTCCACTGTGATGAATGTGGGACAGACTACGTCTTATGCAGCACACAACGTAGATGAGTAGACACACAAGGAAAAAACATTTTGCCGTAGAGTGTGGTATGGAATTTGTGTTATGCTAAAGACCTCTCATCCGCACACACACACACACAAGAGAAAGGCAATGCTAATGTGAATTATGTGAAAACACGTCTGATGAATGCAGGTGACATGTCAAGCGGACTAACTTTGAGATTCCCAAAGTTAAATGACAAAAATTATCAATCATGGCTTTTTGGCATGAAGGTGTTTTTGAAAGAATGCAGATTATATGGATTTGTGGACAGCAAGAATCTTGAAGTCGCACCCTCACCAGAAAAGGTAGAAGCTCGTCCAGGTTCTAAGAGACAATGCAGATTCAGGGGATCTAGTGCTTTAGTAACGATTGCCTCAGAATTACCTAATGCAGATTTTGACCAGGGATTGCACAATCGCCAAAGACGCATGGGAAGCATTGAGTACCGTACTTCAACCAAAGTCCTGTGCACGCATCGTACATTTTAGAAAGCAGTTTGTTCTGATGAGAATGCAAATAGTCCATGGAAATTTTAGCACGGATTCAGATTGCAGTCTCCGATTAAGACGAGGATTGAAAAAGAAGAGCATGCCTATCAAATGATTCGTGGTTTACCAAGCTAATGGAGTTCAGTAGTTGAGCGTCTGTAAGTATTAGAAGACGATGAATTTGAACCCAAGATTAATAAAGAGCCGAATTTGACTGAATTCAATCGAATTTGAGTTACAGAACTATACGGCCCAAAGCCTACTGGATGTTGGTGACAAGGTAAACTCCATGTCAATGGGGTACAACCGACAACCCAGAATTGAAAGTCAAGTGGATAGGGGTAGTCATCACAACAGAGGACAAGGAAGAACCAAGAGTCCATTTTGTAAGGAGACAGTGTGGTAGCCTGATGAAGACAGTTGTTCTGAGCCCCTCCAACTCCAGAAAAACCTGACTGTCAAAAATTTGCAAGGATATTGGAATGGTAAATATCCTTTACTTTGAAATCTAAGCTTACAAAACTTAAACATGGACATTTAGGAAGAAAAGCAACTTATTTTTTTCTTGTGGTCAAAGTGAATATTTCGGACACGATTGTACAGATACCCCCAACCATCCGGGATGGGAAGGAAAAGGGAGAAGACCAGATCATGGTCGGTCAAGCTTACTTTGTGGAATCAAACATTGTAGGGACAACTGGATCATGCTGGCTGCTTGCTACGGCAGCGACTCATTATTTCTGCAATGAGAGAATGGTTTATGACTTTTCGTCAAGAAAACAGTAACCCAGCGGTGGTAGCTGAAGGCCCATTGAAGATTTGTGGCATTGGTGACATGAGCTTCAACGTTTGCACACGAAGAACTAATGCAACTAATTATGCTAAAGGACGTAATGTACACACCTATTATGAGGACAAATCCTATCTCATGAACAAAGATTTTCGAGCAAGGAAGCCTGATTGCAATCGATAACCGATGACTCATTGAACTCAATCCCAAGGAAAAATAGCAATGAAAGCACCATTAGAAGAAAGATTTTTCGTAGTATGAGGACACGTCGTACACAAGACCTCCACGAGTCCTTCGAAGAAAGATGTAGGAAGAACTACAAGCTGACACAAAGAGCTTCATACACAGTAAGAGTGAACAAAGAAGAGCCACAAAACTCTACAGTATTTCAATAACATACATCAGGGGTTATTCACAAGCAAAATACCCAGTGGACTGATACGGAATTGTAGTACAATCATCTAGGCCACAGAAGTGTGCAGCAAATGAAGAAGATGATTAAAGGCGGCAAAGTTACAAAGACATTGTCAGCTGACAATACAATATGCAATGTATGGTGACTTGGGAAATCAACACAAGCCCGCCATGTGATGCTTATGGAAGCAAAAGCACCATTGGACTTAGAGTGCATCCAGCATCTGGAGTCCTTCACCAGTCACATCAAGTGGCGGAGCCCGTCCTTTCATTTCATTCATAAACGACCATTCCAGAAGATGCACAATCTACTCCAAAGACCAAAGACGACGCGTATGCTAAGCTTCAAGAGTATCTATCAGTAGCTGAACGAGAAACCTTAAAAAATTACGTCATTTAAGAACAGACAATAGTCTAGAAAACTGTAGGATATTTCAACGGAGTTGACTCATCTGGTAATACGAGCAGAGGGAATGAATGTGTATAGCTTGCAGACGAACGGTGTTGCCGAACGTTTAAACCGTACATTGTTGGATGTCGTAAGAACAATGTTCAGCAAAACTCTCACGAGAGTGGTGGACCAAATTGTTTTTTTGCAGCGTCTTATATCAAAAATAGAGCTGCTCATTCAAGACTTAATGACAATATATGTAATGCGCTGTATTTCAAGAAGCAAACAAGTGCTGTAGAGTCAAGAAGAATTAGCTCATTGTGTTTTATGCACGATGACCGAAGATCATGTACTAAAGTACAACCAAGATCAAGATTGGGCATCTAATAGGATATGCCATGAACACCAGAGGCTACAGAGTTTGGTGTCCAGACGAAGGGAAGTTTGACTGCAAGACACAAAAAGCATCAGATTTGAAGAGCAGTGGAATGGCAGTTAAGTCGTAAGACAAGCACAGAAGACTGATCATGTGGACTTTCAGCCAGAAGTGGTGATGAGTATGCCCAGAAGAACATAGAACTTTCATCCAAGATAGCACATAAATCCACAGTGGATCGCCACTACTCGACAGCGAGACTATGTGGAAATCCAGATGGACGAAGACCCAACCGACCCAGTTAAAAGTCATCAGCTGGAACAAAACCGTCAATATTGCCAATTCCCACGGACCTGTACCAGGATGGGAAAGCAAGATGGCAATAATGCAATGCGGCAAAGACAAAAAAGATGAGCTGATATTTACTATCACTATAAGGGAGGCCCACATCAGAGGTCAATGACAGATGTCGGACTGTATTGTGTTAAACTACAGTTGCCATTTGATGTCACTACATTCGATTTTAGCGTCAAGAATCGAGAGCAGCAAAGGCACCACCACAATCTAAACCAGCTGAAAGTCAAGTTTGAACGGATAGCACAGAATATAGGAGTACACTGGACACGACACCAAAGTCTGATACCAGACACGAAGCACAAGAGTAGAGTAGGTTTGATAAACTGATTCATTCTGAGGAACCTGCAAACCTGGATTTGTTGAAAATCCAGTAGCCTTCTGTGCTGAAGTGAAGATTCCAGACAGCTATGAAGACGCTATTTAGTCGCCGAAGCGGAAGACTGGAAGAAGGCTCAGGAAAATATACACCTCAGTATGTAAACCAGACGACAAGAAGACCATACGGTGAAGATGGGTTTACGCAGTGAAGCAAGACGCGACAGGTGAAACTCACCCGATTCCGACCAGGACACGTTGCTCATGGCAACACGCAACGAAAAGGTCTTGAATATTTTGAAACGTACCCACCAGCCATTTCATTCACGTTGGTGATATTCTTTTTCATGTTGCTGATTTTATGTTGCGGGGTGAGTTGCCCTTTAAACACCTAGTGTGTCTATTTGTACGGCACGTTACAATTAGAGATTTACCTGCGACCAGCACCAGGATACCAACAAGGAGGTAACAGAGCCTGGAGATTACACAAAGCTCTTTATGGTTTACACCAGTTAGAGCTAGACACCACATTTGCCAATATGGGATTAGAAAAGGTAAATGCAACCAACGTCGTGCAGGCATCTTAGTGTATGTTGATGACTTGGCCATCTTTGCGAGAGACGACAAGACCTTAAAAAAAACCTGCAGGCTTTGATACGACGCTAAGGATTTATTCAGGATCTAATTTTCCCCCATTTTAATTTACACTACCAGACTTTATTTTAGTCCTAAATATCGAATTTTATACTTGGTGACAAACAATTCAAGGATGACACCAACTCAAACTAGCAACACTTGAAGAAAATGTTGGAAAGTAATAGAGTTGTGCTTTGGTTTAGGTTGCAACACACACTAAAGCACTGCAATCATAAAACGTACTTGCTTTGTAGTAGTGCTACAATTAGACTTGTATATGTTGGGGTACAGTAACAAAATTTCTCCCCAACTATCAACAATTCAGGAGGTCAAACAGTCACTGCTGCATGTGGTCAGGGTGTAGGAACAACTGAGCAATCCTTTTGCGATTCCCCATCACAAATGTTTTATTTTCAATGGCTGATGTTGTAGACGCATGCAACCCGTCACCTACCACTTCATGACGACTTAAAAAACTTGCGGGTTTTGACATGAAGCTAAGGATTTATTCAGGATCAACTTTTCCCCCATTTCATTAGTGTGCATTACCTTAACTTCTCCATATCGACATAGTTTTTCCTCAAATTGCTGAGTATTCTAATGGACTTTGGTAGTCCATGCAAGTTATTTAGTATGTTTTCAGCTGTTTCTTGTGGTGTGCAAAGATACAGCCAGTCATGGCAAAGTACCGAAGTGGGACATGTATATAGATTTGTTTACCGCTTTCAGGCACCATTTGGTCAGTATGCAAAATTATACGTTAGGTTTTAACTCGTTAATTTTTTAATATTTTCTGCACATTATAACCCTCAACATAAAATTTATCGTTAATAGCTAGCATTTGTTTAGTTTATCTAGCTACTGTTGGTAGCCTGCCATCGTTTCATCATGGGAGGAGCAGAATTGAGTTACAGTGTAGCATATTACATGTTTATGGACCGTTCAAATCAGTGGATAAGCATGAAGTTGCCTATAATTAGCATGTTATGCTGGGTACAGCATCTTTGCCTGCTCTCTTACATCTGTGGTCTGCAAACCTGAGGAATGCATGCCTTGACCTACTTTTTTTTTATTAAAGTGGAGGCCAAGAAGTAATTTACTACCCCTCCTAGTTGCTCACATGTTTGTGGCCCTTAGGTCACCATACAGAAAGATAACAAACAGCCTATAGTCGGGGCCGCCCCGAAAATGAAGTTGGAAGAGCTTGAGATCGAGTCCTAGTCAAGGCAAACATTTGTCCTTATTTTCTTCCTCAAATTAGTATGGCTTGTATTCTCACAAGACCAGTCTTTAAACCTGACTGTCTACTTTGCTAACCCTTCAGCTCGCGATTTATTTATTTATTTTTTTTTTTTTTTTCCAATTTACCCCTTTGTCAAGTTTCGTGATCCCGTATCTTTCTCACATTTCTCTCATGTATCAAAGAATACCGGTAACCGGCGACTACTGAGATAAATGTATGACTTATTAAAAGTACAAAAAAGCAAACACCAAATCACAAACAACGAATGAGACAGTTCTCTTCAAATTCTGCTATGATTTTTGCTATGATCTAGGCAACTCTGTGCAAACCGACAGCACCAACAAACTCGCTAGTCTCGAATCCAAAGGAATTATTGATGAACACCAGCGGTTGAACCTCACCCCACCTGTGTATTCCACCCTGTTGATAATCTTGGCTCAGTCAAGACTCGTAAGGTAGGATTTCCTACATGGAATATTACATCAGCAAACTGTGCACCAATTAAGCCGAATGATTGGTTGCTTACGGAATGGTTACAGAAGTACGTGCGGGGAAGCAGAGCTCCAAAGAACTCTTTGAGGACCTATATATGACCTCTAGGAGAATGCACTGTAGGACGGCCACATGCTAGTTCCCTACGACGTTGTCAGCCTGTTTCCCAGTCTGTCGCACTCCCTTGTTCTTTCCGTCCTCAACGAGTCAGCTAGGCGTATTGGAGTTGACAATAAAGACCACGATTTAGACAGAACTGTTGAAAATTGTGCTTAGCTCTATTCATATTATGTACAAAGACGCTAGTGAAACCCTGTCTGCCATTCACCTCTGAAGAAGAATGCGATAGATCCATTCCTTTCCCGGACATGAGACTCACTAGGTGCAACACCAACATCCAGTTCGAGCCCTAAAGGCGGGACACCCACTCGGGGAGAGTAATCCTCCTACACAGAATGCCATCCAAAACCATCCTCCACTATGAACTTTACCCTGTTGGAACCCCAAGACTGACCAAAAGTACCTTGTGTGTGCCAAAACTAAGTTCCTCCACCTCAACTATCCCACAAAACTGATTAACTCAGCTATCAAGAAAGCTTGACGTAGTAAAGCACAGCAACTTAACAACAAGGATGAAGACAATAACCAACATAGTGTCCCATCCAAGATCCTCTACGCCCCAGCAGCTGTAGTGATCTACATGCCTAGGAGATGCAAACAAGTCCGACAAGTACTAAGAAGAAACAGTGTCAGATGTTTTTGTTATGTGCCATTTTCGTCTTGTTTTACACTTGTTGGTGGTTCTATATTATTTTAATTGCACCGTCCATGCACCGTTATTGTAATTGCACCGTCCTATATTGTTTGACTCATGATTGCCATACGGTAGAGAGGGTGGAACATAAACTTCACCTTCAATCTAACCTATATTTAGCCTGTATCAAGTTTGTCTCCCTGGTAAAATTCATCATAGTTCCATAACAGTTACTCTTTACCACTGGCTCATCGTACAACGTACGGGTTAGCTACCCAAAGAGTTAACAGCATGCACCACATACAAGTTTTGAATTAATTAAAGTCTTCTACTTTTTATTTTTAAGACTTAACCACGTACTGCAAATAAATTAAACTAATACTATACAACTTCCTCTCTTTGTCAAATAATTTATAATAAGTGTTGTTCGCTTAGAAAACAGCAGATACTTTAGGATCGAAGTAAGGAAAAGTGTTGCATTGATCTCCCAGTAATTATGGATGATGGCAGAACTGTTGTTTTTCTTCAGTTCAACCATCATCCATAATTACAAAATGTGACACTGGGAGTTCAATGCAACACTTTCCTAACAACAATCATTACAATATAAAGGGTGATTATAAATGATTCATTAGGCTTTGACACACTGTATTTCAAAGCATATTACACAGAGAATAATCATTTACGATACATGAAAATAAAGTTTAAGTATCCAAGTTTGAATCCTAATGTTTGAATCCTGATGTTAACATTCACATTTGCAGACAGGTATCGGAACAATCGGAAGTTGCTTCCAAAATGGCGTGTATGCAGCTAAGAGCATTTTATCTTCTAGAACATGAGAAATACATGGCCTCCGCGATTACCAGACCTCACGGTTGGTGATTGCTTTCTGTGGGGGTATGCTAAAGACTGTTTAAACACCCCCACTGCTGGAAACTTTGGTTGAGCTCACGAATCAAATTAACAATGAATTTATGGTCATTAACAGGGAGGTGTTGATGGAACTCGATTAGCACGTAGACATACGTAGTACGACTAGAGGATGCCACGTTGAGAAGTTGTGACGATATGCACAAACACTTGGATACGTAACACGAATATAACGCCGGGATTGAAACTTGGACATAAACTTTATTTTCATGTATCATTCTTTATTCCCTGTGTAATATGTTTTGAACTATAGTATGTTAAAACATGACGAATCATTATAATCACCCTGTACTTTTATCAGGATTTATGGAAAGTGGTATAGTACACAAATCCAGTTAGAATCACACACATGCATTCCACATTAATTCAAAGTGACAAAAATCAGAAAATTAATATCTTTAAGGTATACAGCATTGACTTTTAAGTGCAAGAAAACCACATGCAGCCTGATCATCCAGTGAAAAGGGGAAAAAGTCCCAAAACCAAAGAAGACACAAGTGAAACAAAAAATGTATAAAAGCAATGAAGCATTTGCTTACATGATTTTTGTGAAAAAATACCTTCTCCATTTTCCAAAGAAGCCAATGCGTTGACTTGTTTACTACACTGTACTTTTTATGGGAAGATTGGGGGGAGGGGCATTATTTTCTATGCCACAAGCTACATAAATGCAAATTCTAACATGTCACACTGCCGTGAAATTACTTAAGTTTTCAAGCTAGCATCCTAAAGATGCAACTTATAATATGACACTAAAAAGACTAAAATAGAAGGGCCTGTACCTGGTTGATTTTAGTTTTTATTGCCTAACCGAAAATATACATAACCGATTTTTTAATAGCGTTTCCTCCTTCAGAACTTGATTAATTCCCTAGAAGCTTTGGAGCTTTCATCCCAGCCGGACTTGTACCCTCTGCGCATGCGCAGGTTTGGGCCGTCTATTTAACACGGCGCAGCCGTCTGTTTGGCATAATTTCTCCACACCCAGAACCTATGATTGAGGGGAGGCCTGGGTGGGACTATAGGTAATGTATATTTTCGGTTAGGCAATAAAAACTAAAATCAAGCAGGTGCAGGCCCTGCTATTTTAGTCTTTTTAACTGTCGACGAAAATATACATTACCTATTTTTTAATAGTGGACTTCGTCACCTGGTGGTGGGATAGGTTCGCTCAGTTCCCCTCAAGTACTAGTCGGCGCCCTAAGAACGAGTCTTTGGTGAAGTTACTCCAGAACTTTATCCAAAAACACTGTATGCGGAACCGCCGGTCCGAAGGACCAGTTGACAGGTCGTGAGGCGGAAAGATTCCTCAGTGTGGGTACAGGAATGCGACAGGAAAGGGTTGAGTAGAAAAATCTGAGACGGAATGGAACCGCAAACACCGTGGGGTACAAGATAGGAAATCAGAACCAATGCTGAAAACTGCTTACCTTGTAGGGATGGATGGTACACCACGTCCGGGTAGAGTGATAGGACTCATCCGTCCGGGGATCGGTGAAGGCCGCCGTAAGAACGCAGAAGTCGGAATGTTGGTGAGTGGATGCGTGCGGAGGTCACATGTTGGGCTGAAAAGGCAGAGAGATGGAAGGGTAAAGATGAACACTTGAAGGGGTCAATCACTGTTAGAAGCATGTTGATGTGTGCACAAAAGTCCGGGCGTCGTGAAGGTAGGGAGACCGAAAAATCGGCGAAGTACGAGATCAGCACGCCCGGGATCGCGCGACGTGGGCTGGAACTTCACCGAACGAACATGATTGGGTTCAAGGATGTAGCGCTATCGTAAAAGCTTATTGTTGCATGACACGGAAGCCAAGGGCAACCCCCTTAGCCTGTTGACGGCAGGGAGAGCAAGGCATTACCGTTGTAGATGTGGCGGAATGTTCCGACAACCCGTGGAAGACTGGTGAGAAACGGTGGGCATTGTCATATTGCCATACAGAATACGATGAGATTTTGTGGAATACGCTGGATGACAATGCCGCGTTCCAGAGTGCCACCGGAGAAGGTAGTTCCGCTGTTGGTGGATTGGCGTCCGGGGTATGGTAGCCCACCGAAGTTAACGACGGGTCGCCGAATGGAGAGGGAAACGGGGACGGGGCCACTCGGAACAGGTTGGAGATGGTAGGTGATGGTAAGGAACCAGGTATTCGTGGTGGCAGTGGTGAACTGGTCGTGGTTGCGGTGGGTGCCGTCCGGGCGCATCTAGTTCGAGAACGGGAGTATTAGAAGGCCCTCCACGGCAGAGAAGAAGGGATAGGCGAAAGGAACGTTGTGCGGGCGCGCAACAGGGCGTAGTTGATGCGCTGTGCATTAAAACGACGTTGCAGAGTTTCCAATTCGTTAGAAAAGGCTGCATTGGAAGCGCGAAGAAAGGCGATGTCGGAACGCAGGTTTGCACAATCAGCCGTGGCTTCTTTTAGAGAAGAAAGTTCGGAGTTAACGTCGCGGAGTGAGGTCAGCTCTTGAACGAAACCATAAAAACATAGTCCAGTAGGAACTTTATATTGAAGTCAAAATTTTCCAAATCTCTCGCAGAGAGATGGAGACCGCGGAAAAGGGAGGTCCGGATCACTGAGGCACAGGGAAAAAGAACTGGTCCTGTGGGCGAGGACGTCTTAGACGGCGAAAAAGTCTGGAAAGTGCTTGGCGGAACCGAGAGTGGGTGTGAGGACGTGGAAGTGGTTGTGGATTGTATCGTGACCGGAGATGTTACAACGGGAGGTACAACTTGCAAAAGTGAAACTTTAGGAGGTGCCAAGGAGGAACGAGCAGTCTTGATTCTATCCTTGGGGCGAACTCCCGAGGAACCGGCGGATTGCGAGAACCTTGTCAGTGTCCGTGAGTCTTGGTTTCTGAACGGTCACGGAGGGCGGAGCTAGCGGGCTGGACGCTTGGCGGAGCCGGCGGAACCGAACGCTTGGTTGACGTCTTCCGTGGTGTTATAGGTAGAATAAGAACTCGTTCGGATGGCGTGGAATCGGGAAGGCGAGTGGTGGATCGTTGTTCTATTCGTTGCCTGGCTGCGCGGGCAGCACGTTTCCGGGATTGACGGATCTCGGCTCAACGAGCGGGGGAAATGGTGACACACACACGACACTTCTTGTCGAACCCATTACAGAGCTCATGCTTCTGACAGCAGGAATGGGGGTCGAAGTGTTGAACCGGTGATGGGCCGGAGAAACCTAAGCATGGACAAGCTTTAGGTGAGGCAGTATTTGCTTCCGAGATGACGAGAGGAGGAACGGGTTCCTTGGACGAGGTAGAGTCCGACATGACTGTGTAGGAACTGGCAACAGCCGTTACAAGCCGTTGAGTTTGAATTTAAACTGAGCGAGAGCGACCTCTGGCGACGAAATTCGCAGAGTAGCAGAAGTTGAGGAACCGATGATCTGGCGGATGTTGGCGTGGCTTGTCCATGCGGGCAAGTGTGATGGGAGGGATATGGGAACCGGGGAACAGAATGGGGCATAGGTACTGCTGCTGAGTGAAAGTCCTTCATCAATGTCTGCTTTGCTCTTGTCCGTATCTGTGTTTTGGGTTTTTTTTTTTTGTAAAAACGTCGTGGATAGGAAATCAGCGGAATGTAGCTGCGCATGTGCCAGGGATCAGGGGAAGGATGGGAGGGCCCATCTTGTGTGGGAGCAAGATGGTACGGGCAAGGAGCCGGAACGGATGGTAGCGGGAAGACCTTTGATGAAAAGTCGGTTCAAGGAGGACCGGAATGGAGGGGAGACCTGAACGAGTCGGACAGAGAGCGCAAATTGGTGGGGCCGGAACGGTGGGAGGACATGTCGCTGGGACGAAGGAGCGGATCGTAGTTGGGAAAAGAGAATAGCGGGGTGTCAGTGGCACGGAGCAGGAATGGGCTATTCCGGGTGTTTGTGCGGGTAACGTTGGGTATGGTGAGGACGGAACGTCCCGAGGAAGGGGTCACGGCCCCTGGCATGGAATGCGTGGGCACGGGATACCGCCTCGGGACGACACAATGCTGAGTGGCAAGTTTAGACAGAAGGGAATCAGAAGGAACGGAAGGTCGTAGGCAGTGGTTACCAAAACGGGGTGCAGGATGGGGAAGGGACATATTCCCAAAGCCCAAATCGGAACAGAACCAGTGCGAGAAAGGTACGGTACTGACGACGTATTTCGGTTGTCCAAGATGATATCTTCCATGAACGCAGGTAATCGTAGACGGCAGGAGGTGAATGCGTACTGGTCCGCAATGTTACCATCAGCCACACTGACGGTTTAGCGAATGTCTGTTCGACCTTCGTCGTCTTGATCTTCAATTGCTGTTTTTTTTTTTTTTTGTTTAACACGAGGCCAACTGCGCGTTCGTGACGTTTAAAGAAAAAAAAGTATCACGATGGGAGTTAAAGCTGGAAGTATCGTGGCGGTGTTAAAGTTCCTGTACAAGAGATGCTGCAAGGATGGCACGAGGTGGTACTACAGGCGGAGTCGATAGAAGCCGGAACGTGGTTCCGGGGTGAAGCGGTAGTGGATGACCCCGGTACCGCTGCCGTTGTCGGTGGAACGAGAACAGCGAGGTGAAAGCGTCTGGAAGTCTGGTGACGTCCGACCAGGGCTGATAGTAGGGTCGTCTTCATCTATAAAACAGAAGTCCTCATCACATGCCAAAGAAAGCAGGGACGGCAGTTCCGTGGGACGTGGAAGCGGAAAGCAGGAAACCGGTGAAGTGGAACAGTCATGGAAAGCACGCCGGAACGTGGGAAAAGGTACTGGGAGGTACGTGTCACACCAGTGTAGAAGATGCGGAGAAAGACCGCCAGAGGAACTAAGGGGTTCCTCTAGGACCGGAGAGGGTAGAGACGGAACCGGGAGACGAGGCACAGAGTTCGAGGTGGCATGTGGTGCTTGTGATATACAGGGGACACGGAACGTGAAGTGTGAAAGGACCTGGAAGATTCGCCAGGCAGGGCAGCCATCAAGGCAGGAAATGCTGCGGACGGCAGCTGAAGTGATTGGCGGACCGGTTGAGAGATAGGAGAATGCCGACGCATGTCCTGAGAAGACCAGGTGATCTGAACGTGCGGAGCGCTCGTGCCTGGCCGACGGTTCCCGGAACCTATACTATCCGCCAGAAAGAAGACTTTCCTTATATGGTCATTTTATGGAAAAAAGTGCACCTTGCCTCTATACTATAAAACTGCGTCATCGTGGCAACGCTATTAGACCAACAACAATGACGTCCCTTTCCTTTCAAGTTCGTGTCAACAAGAAAGAGTAAACTCTCTACAGTCAAGCTAGGGGTGTTATTTAGAACGTTTTTCAGTATTTCACGAGTCAAGGTGAATCTATTTGTGATTTATTGAGTAGCACTGTGTCAGCTACAAATGTGTCGGTTAATACAGTGCATAGAATTACCGACGCTTGCAAGTTAGGCTGTTCAACAATCGACCCGGTCATGGAAGCTGCCGCCGGTCCTTCTTTCACCTTGCCGGGATGGAAACGGTCCTACCCCACGCCGAGCACCGATTTAGACAAGTTCGAGTTGTCTCGTCAGAGCTACTGTAAGTGAAATTCACCAAGCAGACGATTATCCTACCATAGATTCGATTCATTCTAAACTTGTTGGGGGGGGGGGGCAATAAAACTTCTCTCCGTTGTATTCTGCACAGTAAGTTAAAAACGAGGTATCGCAAGTTCGACGCACGTAAATTTTATATTGAACGGCTCGATATTGTTTCGCATCGTCATTGTTACTTAGGGAAAATAAGAGATACGGGCAGCAGGGAGGCCGCTTATTTATCTTAATGAAACGTTGGTAAATGCACACCATGGTAGAGAGATACAATGGCATAATGATGATTTAAAAATTCGTGGACGCTTGATTCCAACGGGAAAAGGAAAGAGGCTTATTTTGTGTCATGCCGGCAGCAGCACAGGATTCGTACCGAATGCCAAGATGTTATTTCGCTCCAAAACAAAATCGGGTGATTACCAGAACATGGCCACACTGTATTACGATTGCCAGCCTACCACTGCGACTACGACCCTATCGAACTCATTTGGGCACAGGTGAAGGAAGACGTACGCAAACATAAATCATTTACCCTGGCCGAAATGGAGAAACTTACTACAGCCACGATTCAAGCAGTTTCTCCAAACAATTGAAAAAAGCTGTGACCGCGTAGTGGAAATGGAAAAAGAATTATCACTGGGAATCTGATCACTTGGTCGAGGAACGAGTGGAACTGCTCATCATTTCGACGGTAGAGAGTGACAGCGATGAAGAAACTGACTGAAAAGGTTTTCATACTTCGGAGAAATGAAACCTCCAAAAACAAACCCCTGCCTCATTGTTCAACAGTCGTTACACGTAATGGTCAGTCCTTTTTAGCACTACACCCTAAAACGCTCCTTCTCTGGATCACCAAATGTCGAAAAGAGAATTTCATTGCTTGTTTATTATTAGTAAAATAAAAGTTATTACCCAAATAAAAAATGCATTGAATTAAACAGCTATAAGCATACCAGTATTTTAGGAGCAAAATGATAGTCAGAGCTCAATAAAAAGTTTAATCAGAAAAAAGTTTTGTGCATCCTTATACGCAAGAAACTATAAGGTCTATGGGTAAATTAGCAACAACACCAACAAAAAGAAAGTAACACTTTCTCGAAAAAAAAAGGAAAAAAACTTGAAAATTGGGGGGGGGGGGGCGCCAAGAGAGAAAAAGGTCAGTGGCAGCCCCTAGGTCGCAAAAGTGTACAGCCTCTGAGCATCAAACATATTTGTACTAAATTCTGCTTTCAAGCATTCGCAAAAATTACTAGTAAAAAGAATACGATTTATTGTGTAAATCAAGCTGCAGCGAAAATAATAAGAAAAAGGCTTGAAAGTGTGGGGGAGGATGCTCCCCCCCTCCCTCCCCATTTTTTCCCCCAAAATGTTAGCCGACGGTTTTGCTACATTCACTCAAACCAACCTAGGCTAATGTTTCAAAAGCTGCAGGCCTATAGACATGTTATTTAATCTTGGTGACCGTATTGGTGGCTAACCAAACAGTCGAGGAATTGTTCCACCCCATTCCCTTCGCCATGTAAAACTGCCCCGACGTCAGTTATTACTTTCAAGAAGTGCTGTTACTGATTCAGCCATTTTAACATAAAAACTGGCTAGAACCATTGGATTTTAAAGATACATGTCTCTCGGTTGGTTTTCCTGTATGGCTCACTTTGCAATATTAGTTCAGACGCGAGAAAATTATGCAAAGGCATTCATTTTTTGGTTTTTCTCCTCGTGAGAAACAGTGTTCTACATTCACTCTAACCTATGAAAATGTTGCAAAAGCTATTTCAATGCCTGTAGCACTTTCGAATTTCCCGTATCCCCTCCCTGCCAAGGCGTCTGATCTAGCCTAAGCTAAGTTAACCTAACAACACGACTACAAGAAATAAACATAATAAAACAGTGCAATACGCCACACCTTTTGGATGCCATATAATACGCTATTTTTTTATGTTTACTTGTTTTTGGGTTTGCTATCTCTACGTAAGTTTAGGTCACGTGCCATGGCTCCAGTTTCACCAGGCAGGATGCGAGTCATGTGGGAACTAATTTCACAGGGCCTTATCATGTGGGACATTTGTACACAATGTGTTTGTATTACATTCTACAGTATAAGGCCATTTTTTTTTTTTTTTTACAAACTGTTGAATTATTCAGGTTTTGCGTTCGTTCGTACTACGATACGTGAAACGACAGTATGCGAACACTCGTGAAGGAGTCGGCTTAATTTGGCTTCGATTTGTACTAAGAGTGACTGGTGTGATAATTCAAACTTTAAGAACGATTACCAAGAACTTGTTGTTCACCAGCCACTCGGAGGGGGAGGTGGAAGCAAGGGGAGTCCCTGGGAGGGGGGGGGGGGAAGATATCCGGAAGGGGCTCTGTAGCTATTTCGATTTGTATTAATAAGAACTACTTGTATATCAAATTTAAAGCTTTTTGCTCGATGTGCACGATTAGCCCAAATTATGGCCCCAACAGCTTTACTATATGAGCACACGTTGGCTATAGTGGCTATACGTTGGCTTCTTATACATGGCGGATATCTGCAAGGTAAGCGACGCAGCCGGCATGCACAATGCATACCCCTGTTTTGAAACGCTTTGGACTTCTTTCTTGGCGCGCACTATAATGCAGGGCGAGGAGGAACCACAGCGTCCATCGAGGAATGTGGTGGTCGTTGTACACAGCTGCGGTCCTGTAATCGAACGCAGGGGAAGGAATCGAGGATACCGGATAGGTCCGCGGGTCGAAGGAACCGGAACGATGACAGGGAGAAATTCAAAGGCGATCACAGTGTGAGCGCTCTAAGAGAAATGATGCCGAACGGACGGCTGCGCCGTGATATATAGACGGCCCAATCCTGCACGTGCGCAGAGGGTACAAGTCCGGCTGGGATGAAAGCTCCAAAGCTTCTAGGAATTAATAAAGTTCTGAAGGAGGAAACGCTATTAAAAAATAGGTAATGTATAGTTTATTTTCGTCGGCAATTAAAAACGAATTTAAGTAGTGTCTGCTATTTTAGAGCCAGTGCCACACTTAGCTTTTTCCGAAAGGGGATGCAAGGGGAAATGTCCCACCAACAACAACATTTGTTAAAGATGCCTATTGGCCTAGGCTCCCATTGTTTGTCTAGAGATCAAGTCAGGGCTGAAGAGACTTTCGAATAGATCGTAAGTGAGGCCTGCAAGGTGCATAAGAACTCTCGATGGCAATGGATTCGAGTGCCCAGAGATGATCTCCTTGTTTGAAGTTGGAATGTAGACGAATGGACGATTGGTCCCAAGCAATTTGGTACGGCAATATTTCTTTTCATTTTGGGCAATATTGTTGAACCTGGCCCCTTTCCGGGTGTCATTTAAACATATGTTTTGCTTTGCATTGTAGCGAGAACTGCTTAGGATTAGGGTTTAGAATGAATGGACATTTAGAAGAATCAAACAGACCTTAAAAACATCAAAATTCCAGGATACCCTGGTTAATTTTTGTTTCTATTGCCTATTGAAAAAATACATTACCCAATTTATTAGCATTCTCCTTCTCCAATGCTGTTTCTACTAGAGATAAAACGAGTTCTTCCGGTCCGCTAGCTACTGCGCAGCCTCCATCGTATATAAGTCGAGGCAGAGCAGCAGAGCTCACCTTTTCGACACCTGTATCCTGCCCAAAATGGCAACGAGACGGGAGGAGGGCGGGAAGCCGGGTAATGTATTTTTTCAATAGGCAATAGAAACAAAAACTAACCAGGGTATCCTGGAATTTTGATGTTTCTACTTGCCGTGAAAAAATCAATTACCCAATTTATTAGCATTCCCATAGACTTCGTTACGACGGCGGGCGCCATTCGACCGGAGTGCCCTAAGCTAGCGACCGGCCCCTGTAACACGAAGTGGATTACAGCGTGGGTTAAGGTACTCGGTGGGCCGCAGCAAGGGCCCAACGTGGTACAAGCCGTCGGAACGATAGGACATATCCCGGAAGTAATGGGAAGCGAGGATGGTAGAATGGCGCCGGGAACCAATCAGTCGAGCAGAAGTGAGCTCAGTCCCGCTATTGAAAAGTGGAGGATGGCGAAAGGATGCGTTCGTTTAGTAGGTTCCTGGGTGTGTTCCGAAGGAGGAGCCGGGAGTTAGGGTAACGCCTTGAAATCCGGTAGGGGAAAACAATTACGCTCCTTGGCGAATAGGGCTTGTAGTCCGCTGCTGCAGCGGAGGCAAGCAGCCAGAGCCACCAGAAATACAGTCTTCTTAGTGAGATGGCCGAGGCGTGCGGAGGCTAAAGGTTTAGAAGGAAGAGTCATCAGGGCTGCTAGGACGATGGAAAGGCACCAGTCGGGGAAACGTCTTGGTGACACATGGGCGATCCAGTTGGAACGAGTGGATTAGGAAAGAGATTTTATAGTCGGTGAGGAGAGTGGTGTATCCGGCGGCTTGAAAGACGGCATTCAATGTCGACCTATAGACCAGGGTGGAGGATCCCTATAAACCTTCGTTAAAGAAGGAGGTCAGGAAACGGAGGAGATCGTGTAAAGGTGGATCGATCGGATGGACCTGGTAAGCAATAGATCAATGAAACCACCGTTTTCAGTGGTTGTAATAAGTTTTTTTTTTTTTTTTTTTTTTATGGAGGACCGCACAGCCCTAGAGCCAAAACGAGAGGCCTCGTCTTCAAGAGTGCCTGGTGAGCGGAGGAGACGGATGGTAGTAGCCACCCGCAAAAGTGTAGCAAAGCTAGATCCGGATAGTAGAAACGTCCCTGGTTCCGAGAGGAGGGCCCAGAAGAGGGCGGTCTTTCCGGAGGACTGGAGGAAGGACTTGGTGAATCTGGATAGGGCGGAGAGGATCCTAATGGGAGGAATGGACGAGGTCACTGTACGAGTCCCTTGCGGAGGAGCAGAGGTCAAGAGGCAGTAAATGCAGAAGCGGAGGACGTCGACCAACCATTGAATAGCAGTGCATAGTACAGAAACGTGGGGAGCGCCCAGCAGGAGCACCTGCGGTGATTGACCTAGGAGGAAAGAACCAAAAGAGGCTGTGCAGGAGGTTGCACGGATGGTGGTAGTGCGGAGGGGCATTATGCCCTCAATTGTAGAGGTCTAGGAAACACTGGTGGAAGCGGAGGGAGGTGTAGGTAGGAGGGTGGCGGAAAGCGGGAGACGTTATGAAACGGACGCGGACATATACTGGAGATGGTTGATTGTTACGGGAAAGCCATAAGGAGGGAGAGTAGTAGTGGAAACCAGGTTGCGACCAATCCAATTTGGAGGAAGAGGATGGCTTAATAATAATAATAAAAATTTTAACCACTAGGAAGCGGTAAGGAATTGGAAAGGGGTGCAAGCCCACTAACACCAATCCTGGTCAAGTTAAGGGTTTAAGAGCTGAGAAACCTGAGCTAGTGGAATGGGATTACATCTTTTGTGTGGAGAAGTGTTCAGGTCTTTTTAGAAACTGGCTAAGTGATGCTGAATTCAGGCTTCGTCGGAAGATGGCTGCATTTTTACTTGAAATGGCTTCCTCTGAAAGGGAATTCCATGCTGGGATCACCCGCACTGCGAAGAAGCTTCGCCTACATTCAGTTCTTGCGAACGGGAGTGACAGTTTCATGGAATGTCCGCGGGTAGAGAGTAGGTTACAACGATCAAATAGGGGAAGGTCAACTTTTTCGAAACTGCGTAGAATTCGAAAAGTAAGGATCAAATCTGATTTCAATCTGCGCAATTCAAGGGAGTCAAGACCTAGTTCAGTTAGACGTTTGTTGTATGGTAAATCTTTAAACCCATGGAGACTTTTTGTGAAGCGACGTTGAACAGATTCGAGCAAGTCGATATCCTTAAGCAATGGTGGTGACCACACTGGGCTAGCATATTCAAGTAGGGGGCGAACGAAGATCTTAAATGCCCAGACTTTTGTTTTAATGTCACCAGATGTAAAGCATCTGTTTACAATAGCGAGACGTCTGAAGGCTGATGTGGCTATTTTACCACAGTGTAAGGAAGACTTGAGGTTTGAGGTGAGGTGACTTGAGGTTTTAGTGATATTAGTGTATTCATATAATTTATTAGGTGAACCAGACTCCAAGATCTCGGATTTCGCATACGTTGGGTAGTAAGTGGTTTGTTAAAGAGTATGAAAAGGCTAGGTTTGTTTTACCAATATGAAAAGTCTGGCATTTAGGTTGGGAAATAGGTAACTGCCAGGTAGTTGCCCATTTTTGTATATGACAAATCGTGGTTGAAATTGCAGAAGCATCGTTTTGTTCGATTACTTCAGAAGCAATTTATAAGTCGTCAGCAAACTTGTATCCATTTACAAGTTCTGGGTCGCATTTAAGGTCGTTTAAATAAACGACGAATAGTAAGGGACCAAACACGGATCCTTGTGGTACGCCGCTAATGATCGTTGCAGGAGTGGACAGCGAATTTGCAACGAGTACTCTTTGAGTTCTGTTTGAGATGAAATCAGCAATCCAGTGCGCGAGTTCTTCCCCAAAGCCAATGGTTTTTAGTTTGAACAACAATTTGCGGTGTACAACTGACTCGAATGCTTTTTGGAAGTCAAAATAGATAACGTCAGAATTTACGCCGATGTCAAGAGCACTGGTCCAAGAGTCCAGCGCTAAAAGGAGTTGATGAGTTGCAGAACGACCTGGCAAGAACCCAAATTTATCAGAGTTTATGAGGTTGAATTTCTCTAGAAAATCAAGCATAGTTGTTCTAATAATAGATTCCATAACTCTGCATGGGACGACTGTTAGTGCGATTGGTCGGTAATTTTTTACATTTGCTGCATCGCCCTTTTTATGAACTGGTGTTACAATTGCAGTGCGCCAGACTTAAGGCAAAACACCTGCTCGAAAGGATTTCGTAAATATAGTTGCTAGTGGGTAACAGATCTCATCAATAATTTGTTTGTAGAAGTAGGCAGAATAGCCATCTGGGCCCACTGCATGACTTGGCTTTAATTTAGAAAGAGCACTCCACACGGAAGGCAGAGAAAAATTGACAGAATTGCACTGTTCATCAGGTTGGATGGCTTCTGTAGATTGGTACATAACTTTGTCATCATCAATGATTCCATTTGAGGCAAACATCTGGTTTAGCATCTCGGCTTTTTGTGTGTCGTCGATGATGAACTGATCTTCAGACCTAAGTGGTGGAATTGTCCTTGAAGAACCAGTTTTTTGGCGATAAAGCCTGAAAAGTGCTGACATGTTACCCTCAGCTATTATCTTAGATTCACATTCCAAGTGCCATTTTCCAACTAAGTCTGAATAAGCCTGTCGGCAGGCTTTATACCTGATTGAGGCATCTGTAGTTGGTGTCTTTTTGTACCGTTTCCATAGGTTTAGTTTTTTCTTTCCCAAGTTTGAAATAGCGTGTGGCAAATGTAATGCAGAAGGTTTACCGCAATGGCGCCGAGTTCGACATCTGTCTACATAATGATTAATGATTTCAATGAAGCCATCCCAGGCATGGTCCACCGTATTGCAGTGGTGAAATAGGTCGGTTTTCCAATGAACGCCAGCCAAACATGAGCGAAGTTTGACGAAGTTGATCTTTCCTTCCTTTGCATAACTAGGATTTCGAATGGAAAAAGCACAATGTATCTGGAAGGTAACCATGCAATGGTCGCTTGTGCCCAAATGGTCCCCTACAAGAACGTCATAGACTATTCGTTCGTCCTCTGAAAGAATCAGATCAAGATATTGTTTCCACGTGTTGGTTCTGTTACGTGTTGATGTAATCCTAGAGGAGCGATTTGTTCTAAGAACAAGCGGTGATGAGTGTCATTCGCAGTCAGATCATTCCAGTCCACAGTTGACAGATTGTAATCACCCAAAATGACATTTGAATAGGTCGGCTTCATCATCTTAGTGATAAAATACGTCATCCATTTAATTTGGATTTCGTTGAGGCGATCTGGTAAATATCCCAAGATAAAATTTAGTTTCAATTTAGGAATTAAGATTGATAATGCCTCGACGTCATCCGCCATTTTGTCGTGGACCACGTCAAGGCCACGCCGATAGAGGATGGAGAGGCCGACACCCCTGGTCGATCTATCAAGTCGCATAATGCCATAGGGAAAGGTTCCGATTACCATAGGATCTGTCAAACCCACATCTTGTAAAGAGAACGATCGGGGACGATCCCCTCGATTGTCTACAGCAGTTCTGGTAGTGGAATCTCGGAAGGATCAGGGTTTCCTTGGAACGGTAGGGTAGGTTGATCCGAGAGGGACGGTTTGGTGAGTAACAGGAATCAAGAGTCCTTGTCCTCAGGAGGGACTTGAGGAGGCAACTGAGCGGACAGGATGGGACGAGGCAGATTGTCCAGGGTGGCAGAAGGGCCAGCATCCTCAAGGGAAAGCTTGTGTCGCCTAAGGATGGAGGCAAGCCAGACCGTCGTGTAATCAACAACTGGAGCCTTTCGTTTAAAGGTTTGGAGTGAGGAGTCCACAAGAAAATGGACTGAGGACGGAGTGAGTGGTTCACTGGTCCGCTTAGTGGTGGAATGTCTAGTTATCAAAGGATGGGATGAACGCGAGGACAAATCCAGAGGAGCAACTTACGGTCCTGCAGAGAACGCTAACTTGGCAGCAACCTTTTGAGTTCTAAGTTGAAGCTTCTAAGCAAGTGTATCGTTCCTTGGCACGAGATTAGTCCAATGGCAGAAAGTAGGTTCCGTACTGGAGAAGGTTGACTGCAAAGGATCGGGGATGTAGTTGCAGTGTCCCTAGGTATCAGGAAGGCTCAGAAAGAAGAGGATAGCGCGGCGGACGCGGCTGCAACAGTATCTGCAACCGGTGGTACCGGAGGGGATGCGGAATGACGAGTACAGGATGAGGAGCCATCCTCTGGCGTCCCTTTAGCACGAGGCATAAGGACGGCGTTATCGAGGATGGGGTCGGACGCAGCGCATGGCGCGAAGCTGGGAACAAGGCGGACAGCCTGGCTCTGAGGGAAGAAGAAAATAGATTACCGAATGTGGTGGACAGCATCCTATCCTGCCCCTGCCCTACAGACAAATGTCTAGTAAGGGGAAGGAAGGGTGGCGAGGATCGTGACGTTGTTGGTCTGAATGGGAGCATGTGCCCCCCCCCCCCCAGTAGGGGAGCGAGGGGTAACGAGAGGAGTGTGAAAAGCGTTCTGTGAGGAACACATCCAAGAGCCCAGGAGTAGGGCTTGGGGAACTGTAGACTGATTCGTGCAGGCCTATCTTAGAGAGCTTATGTCCTTTTCTCGGAGGTATAAATGTGGGCGGAACTGGCTGGTAGAGGACCAGGGGCAGTAGGATGCGGAGGACTGGGATGGGACATGGAGATAAATAGGATGGAGACCGCCGTCCGCAGGAGTGTTGGAGGACCCTCGTTGCTTAGGAATTGAAGCTTTGGTAGAGGGAAATCGAAACCACGCCCTTTGAAACCAAAGGCCGATGTCCTACCACTGAGCCATACTGACACTGGATGAAAGGTAGGCGAAGGCTGGCCGATGATCCAAGAGGAACAACGAAGGCTGGTGATGGCAAGGACAGGCGGATGGCGGAGCGTGCGTCCGAGGATCGAAGGACTAGCTGATGAAGAGGATGAATGACAAGAGGACAGTGCCTGCGAGATGTACAAGATACGACCCGAGGCGGATCGGTCTCTACGAAAGTGCCCCTGGTTGCTGCAGAAGGAAATGAGGATATTAACGCCGGGAAGATAGCGGATGGCGGATTGAGTGTTTGTCGAACAGCAGAGGATCGGTGAGTAGGGATGCGTCCAGACCGACGATGTGTCACCGAGGCAGGATGAATTATCCTGATCCTAGGGGAGGACGGAGTGGCCCTCTGGCCTGCGGATCGAAGGACTGTAGAAGGTATGACCGGGAGCGGAACCTCAACCGGTAGAATCCTGGAAGACATCCTGCAGAAGCGGATGAGGGCGGATCGCAGAGAGGAAGCTGGAGAGGAGCGACGGACGGGAAAACGTCCAATCGGCGGTGGAACACTTGTGAAAATAGAAGCATCCTAGTCTGAAGACGGACCGGATCTCCGTCTATCCGCTCCTAAGGGTGGAGCAGAGCAAACCGGGAGTGAAGCGTCAACCGGGAGTGGATAGTGTGTGAAGAGCATGGAGGTATGGACACAAGGATCGGATTAGTTGAGGAGCAGCGTATAGCACAGCTGCATAGGACGAAAGTCGAGGAAAGACGAGCGGACTGCATCGTCAGAATATATATCAGAAAGAGGGCTGCGCAGTAGGATGCACAGGGGGTGAAGACGCGGAGGGATATCCTACTCCTTTAAGGAACAACAGCATCCAATGCTGGAGGGAAGGAAGATGCAATCTGACAGTAAACGGTAAAACGGCTCAACCAAATAGGGCTGCGCAGAAGCAATGCGCAGTGGGGAGCCGTGGATGAGGAACTTTTTTTTGTGTGAAAGCCGATAGAAGGCAATGAGGCAGTCCATCCCAAGGAATGCTGCGCGGAGGCAGCTCATGGGTAGGGGGACTGAGGACGAGGATCGGCCCTGGGCTGAACTGACTCACCCATTGCTCATACGCAACGCAGACACAAGCTGTCGGCCAAAAACAAGGAACGGTCGTTCCGAGGGATGGTAGTGGGCGGAGGCGGAGGGCCCAGACAAGCAGGCGGGACTGGCGAGGAAGGGGGGAGGATATCCCCTTGCGTTCCCTTTGCTTGCGGCATCACGAAGCAGAGGTGGACGTTGCGGAGGCAAGTGCCAGAAGCGGATGGTAAGCACAGCGTCCCAACGAAGTGAACAGCGTGGCGGCTAGAGAAGAAAAGGTGAGCTCTGCTGCTACGCCTCGACTTATACACGATGGAGGCTGCGCAGTAGCTAGCGGACCGGAAGAACTCGTTTTATCTCTAGTAGAAACAGCATTGGAGAAGGAAAATGCTAATAAATTGGGTAATGAATTTTTTCACGGCAAGTAGAAAAAGAATTATGCCACACGTAAAGTGTCCTAAATAAAAATCAAAGTGGTACAAACCTTCCGTTCTCTGACTGTGGCGTTCAGGAGAGTTGGGATCTCCAGGATGTGACGTTGGTACCTCAGGACACTGCTGAGCACCCTCCTGCAAATTTACACATACAGTATAAGGGATAAATAAGACCGAAATGAACAATTATTTTAAGTCACAAGCACCGTACTGACCCAAATGTAAGGCAGCTCGAATAAGGCAAATCGGAATATTGGGCTTATATTATAATTAATAAAAAATATATATAAATGGCCAACATTATAAAGAGGACGACATTCACAAATATGGCAGTACCACTATTATCAAGAGATGGTATAGTACAGGAAAAAAAAAACCCAAAATGAGGGTGGAAAATGCATTAATTCGGCCAGGGTTGAAACTTGCAGGATAACTTCATTTTGGCACCAGATCAAAGAATCAAAAGAGTCCCTAGTGATTCGGGTGGAACAGTGTTTTTCAGAGTCTTGTATCATTTTTAAGGGTGTAAATTGAGAAAAATTTTGCTAAAAATCAAAATTGCTCAAAACATTTGTGTGAGGTTGTGTTACATCTCAGCACTCGGAACACCGTGTAATATCATATACTACCGAGTCGATGAATATGCCGGGGCCGATGCAAGGCCAAACGGTAAAACCTTAAACTGGTACAGAATACCTTTCCATATGAACATCAAATATATCTAGCGCTCGGCGCCACTGAAACTGCATATGCCGGGTGACAGGTCTATTTTAGCCATCACCAGTTTCGATGCAGATTTTTAACCACAATGGGAAGCATGTCCAACACACAGCTCTTCGTTTAGCCCTTTTAAGTTCAAGATAATGGGCAACGCGCCATCGGGTTCCACCAACGGAAAAATCGGAGACACAAAGCCAATCGATCCAGCTGGAATCACTTCCACCATGCCCTGTTTCACATTTTGTACAATTTAGGCTCAATTCGAGCATCCGTGTCCAACTTTGCCGGACCTACACAAACTCTTGCTATCGGCAGCGACTAACTTAGACCTAACGCCTGCCTTTCATTGTCCGCAGCGCCCAAGCCGACGCACCAAAGGCCGCCCATTTTTGGTTTCTCCCGACCAAACTGCCCGCATGCCACACAGGCAAATACCGAGTTTCACTTAGGCCTAGCCTTCTGCCCCACCCGATACTAATTTTTCAGTATCTTCGACTTTCCAACACTCGACACGCCACCAGGTCACGGTCACCGCCTCGCGAAACCTGTTCAAAAAATTTTCTGACCTTCGTGACATCGCCAGTTCTTCACTCACCACCACATGGTTACCACACTTCCCGGGTTCTTAGTCGCCTTTACCGGCGTTCTCCAAGGCCACCCGCGTATCATCCCTGTAGCCTGTACGGTATACTCTTCACAATGTTCGGAAACGTCTAAGTCCGTCTCCACAGTTCTCACCAATATTGGCATCCCACATGCACCGCCATCTTGTCACCCGCTTGAAGAAACCTACTCTCCACCGGTCCTCGCACCTGCTAGTTGTCCATAAGCCAGTAGGATAATGCCAACTGTAGCCTCTACCTAGGCCTCTCCTAGTCCTATACGATAGCTAACTTCTCAATACTGACGACGCTCCTCACGCAGCGGTCGACCAACAGTGCCAGCGACAAGAAAAAGAGTGGGGAGTTCGGAGAAGGGAAGACTTTTTCAGAATCATTGAAATTTTGAATCTAGAAAACTGTTCTCTAATGTCATTCTTCTGCTAAAATAATGTTTTATAAAATTTTTTTACATACCGTAATTTACAGAAAGATTTCCAGGTGGTGGATTTGTTATATGACAGTGACACATAGTGGAGATTTCCACTGGGTGTCACATGAGAAACATTCCACTTCAAATTTTTAGGAACTTCTGCTGGCTTCTAGAAGGCTTATTTCAGCAGATGGCCATAAGCGAAACGAACGGGTCCATAGTTGGCCAAGGTGTGATCCATTGGACTACATTGCATTAAAATACATGAATACATGGATATATTTTCATATCCCTGTACACAATAATTGTATACATTATTTGTGAGGAATACATGGAAGGAGGGATTTGAAAAACAGTTTTTGTGGTTCACACGTTAGCCATGGTAGGGTTAATATAACAAACTACTGGAAGAAATGTTAATACCGTAAATTGCTCACTAAACACCCTTGCGAAGCACATCCCTAACATGTTGCTAAGGTCAAAATTGCGAAATAGCCAAATTAATCCTCACTCTCTTAAATCGTGGTTTTCTGCTGCAAAATTTAACTACAGTGTACATACAAGCTGCATACATTTAAAAAATCCACAGCTGAACACATGCTTTTGCAGCTCATTTTCGTCTCCCCTCCTTTCTTCAGAGCTTGATTTCACGATCAGAAATGCCCGTTTGTGCTGCCATTTTCTGTAAGTTTGCTCCCGGACCCAACGCGGATCGCAGTCTCTCATTGATCCATCGCGGATCGCTAATAGAAGATTTATGGTATACGCGCCAGTACTGTACACTGAGCAAAACGATTTCATCTTATCTAATTCCAGAGTTAATGGCTACTACCAGGAGCGACATAAAGGTGAGCCCGTACGGCTCGATAAGAGTATTTATGATAATATTAATGCACGTTCCAGCTCTCGCTCTAGATTGTGACCTCATGCGACCAAAAATGGAACAACTGATCAAAACTGTTCTGGGATAACCCACGTTAAAAATACGGTGCATAGGTTTTAATCTAACATATAGGTGCGAAAAAATACCACACGTGCTACAATTAGTCCAGACATGTATCACCTCTGAGTGCAATAGCATTCCACGATCGTACAGGGGAGGAGGAGATGGCTTCTTCAAGCCAAGGCCGATGGGGGTAGAAATTACGATTTTCGCCTCCCGGCCAAACGCTAGTCCAAGTGCAGGGAAGCTGACGCCGTTTCGTTAATATTCTGTCTTTGTTGAATCTACTGGCCTCGAGCCACGAAAGGAAACACACAGCTTCCCTCCATGACGACCTTGTGAAAAGGGATGGCATATGAAGCACTTACATCAAGGACACTACATGTATTTATTAGCTCCTGCTACTAAGTTGTACAAGGCATCAAATTATTCACTTTTCAAGTGAAATTTTTACTACACGAGATTTGGGTATCCAATTGCACCGTTTTAAAGCAACTTAAAAGTGGCTTTTCCTAATACTTTAATTCTTCAGCAATTAAACTTCGGTTGGAAATCTAAACCTGATTTAAAATTTGGAAATTTGACTTAGCATTAAAGAGTTACCTGCTGTCCGCAACCTTGTAAGATCCATTCTTGACGATGCCGATCTAATCCATCTGAACATCGCCCAGCACACCAAGCACATGTAAAACCTATTTTTGCCTCTTGGCAGGAAGGGCAATCTTTCATTGCAACGCAGGCTGTAATTTCAAAAGAACAAATGGCTCCATTTAGAGAAATGTAACATCAACAGTCAAAGAGTAATCTTGCACAACAAAGTTTGGACTGAGCTTGCAAAACAACACACAAAGAAGCTAGTATTGCGACGCCCCAACAATGTCATGCATGTTAAAAAAAAACTCGTCCAACTAGTTATGTCCCAGACGAGATGAAAGAACTGCAACAAGATACATGTGTTGTGCCAAAAAATTGCTTACTTTGAAAATTCGAGTCCATGTTAACGTTTTGTATGCTTAGATTCAAAGTAAAGGATATTTACCGTTCCATATCCTTGCAAATTTTCGACAGTCAGGTTTTTCTGGAGTTGGAGGGGCTCTGGGGATCGACCGATACAGAAAAATACCGATCCGATACCGATATTTTCTCCTCACTCCGATCCGATACAGATACCGATAAGTGATAACTATTTTTTAAAAAAGTCAAACTCATTCATACCTCTGGCCATAAAAAAACCCAGTCCACACTGCAGAAAGGCCTAATTGCAAAAAGCTGACAGTACGCCCGCGTTAAATTTACCGAGACGCTGTCCAGATGATGTCATGCGAGCGGTGCTATACAGGAAAGGTTTCTTTCAAGCTAGGCAGAATAGCCAGTGCGCACAGAAGATGGTCGTATCGGTAAAATATCTGTAAATAAACACCGATACAGATCCGATATCGATGCACGAAAAATACCGATACCGATTTTAATATGTGTCTATCCCTAAGGGGCTCAGAACGACTGTCTTCATCAGGCTACTACATCACCGCTTACTTCGTCGTGGTCGTTCGCCTGCTTTCGTTCATCTGCTGCTATCATTCGTTGGAATGCGGTGCGAGGCCATAGCCTCCGCAACTTGCAGGCTAGTACACCTCTTCTACCGCAGCAACTTATTAAACTCTCCTCTCAGTAGGAACTGAATGTTTGGGTTTGAAGGTCCCTGGATATTTATCGGCATAGCCTTC
>JAHWFP010024842.1:125012-153855 GCA_023313725.1 Lithobius niger
GGCTTGAGGTGGATGCAACCCAGTCCTGGGTGCGGGTATGTCATACCCATGATGTGCAGGAGGGAGGCTGCATCGGGTTGACTTGGAGGTGGCGGACAGTAACATGTACGATTTCCCATACGACACTGCGGCTGACGCTGAGGTCTATCCGGGAGGAGTTGGACGACAGGTCGAGCGGCGAGTTTCGGTCCGGAAAATGGGCGAGTGTCGCACGGCGGAGGTTGCGCTTGGCGGCCCGGTAGAAGTCTTTGGCGACTTGGAGGTCGTACCGGAGGGACGACAGGTCCAACGGGGCGGGAGGCGGCGTGCGCTAGCCCGGGAGGAATAGAGTCAGGCGATGCGACATCGGCAGGTATCGTGCGGGTGGGAGCAGGAGCGGCGAGGTTGAGGGCGGAGGTCCAGCGGCTGCCAAGATCGAAGTGGGCAAGAGCATGAGGATGAGCTTCGGACGAAGGATGGGCTTTCGGAGTGGTGGCTATCTTCGGTGAAGAATCCAATTTTCCAAACGACAGTCGGGGAACCGGGGAGCGAGGTGGCGTGGAGACACCTCTGGAGGAAAATGAATGCCGATAGCGTGCACGCTGTCGCTTTTATAAGGGAGGACCGCACCACGCATGCGCGGTGGGACATGCAAGCAGGCGTCTACAAACCGGAAAAACCTCCAGGGGAACATCACATTCGAGGAATGTAACGCTAAAATTACCAGGTTAAGTTGTTTTGGCAATAAAGAAACAGTAGCTTGTGTTTCATCGGCCGCTAGATCAATTTTCGAATTTGTACTAGGTGTAAACGGAATTAATTCTTTATAAACCTTTTGCGCGAGCCTAAACTGAATCATAAGCCACGTAAACCTGCCCTCGACGCCGCACATGTGGCAACGCCCCCAACAAAGTCTGATACTGCAGACGATGGCACGAGCCAACCAAAAAAACGTTCATGCAAACGTTAACAGACTCAGGCCCGTACCGACGGGAATGAGCCCAAACGTCCTGCGGGATTGGTCGAGCCCCAAGCGCCCTCCCAGCAGCAACCAATCGTCATTCGGTCACCAATGGCAAAATTTTTGGATGAGAGGGAACTCATTAAAAATTCCTCTAGCAGTTAGCCGTGACCAATGTTCAGTCAAGTGCTAAGTGTAACCCGATAAGATAATCCCCTCTTTAGGCAGAGGAGACATTCCGAGCTGAATATGAATGAGCGTAGTGACGCTAGCGTAAAACGGCCAGCGACTCGTAGTAAATCTGTCCAACTGGAGGTCGGCAGTAAACGTGTTCCCCTTGAATGTTTTAAATTCTTTCCTGAATGCAGTAAAGTCAGTCCTCCTGAGATTAATTCAACTTAACTACCGTATGACAGTGTTTAAATGAAACGTAAATAAAGTTTTCTGATCCCCCTTTTTAAATTAGGACCCGATGTTTAGTGTTAAACTCTTGTCGTGTAAAAGGAGGGAATTTTTGTGATTGAACAGAATAATATTTTTCGTTAGAACGAAGGTTACATTCTAACCTAACCAACAGTTAAAATGTAGTTCTGTCAGTTTAAGAGTATGTAAAACCTTAGAGTAGGTCTCCCTACTGAACAACTAAAAACTTGCATAGTTTTTTTCCCCAGTCCCCTTTTAAGATAGGACCGAGGTTTTGGTGTGAATTCTATGTCAGTCTAGGGTGGAAATTAAGGCCTAATTATGGCTCTAGTACTGAACAGGGGTTCCCAGTAAAACGGAGGTTGTAAAACCTAACCTAATGTAGTTTTTTTTTCTAAATTAGAGTTTTTTTTTGCAATTTAAAAGCAAACCTAGCAGTAAATTCCCGTGCGAGTTTCTTTTAAATAGTGAGTTGTATGTCGAAACAAGCGTGGCTCCATCTAGGAGCAACTAAAAACTAAATAGTGTACTTGTTGAAAAATTTAATTTTAAAACTTCAGAGACTGCTGTACAAACCTGGAAATTATCTTGTGAATACTGCGTTATTTTGTTTAACTTAAAAGTGTTAAAGACGTATTATTTCAGTACAAATTGACTGAAATTTTTAACTGCATATTTAATTTAGTTAAGTGGTACATTGATGGGGCAACCACACCAAAAGAAACCTTCAGTTATTTCCCGTTTTGGACTTCACACCTAATTTTAAGTGCCAATGATTTTTTCTCTCTCTATAATCATCACCGTCACCCTCCTGTGGGTGAATGATTGTAAAGATTGAATGACACTAATTAAATATTCATTAGGAATATTCTATGTGGGTTGCAACTTGTTCCCGGTTGGCCCTTCTTTAAGTTTTCCATGAAATAGCTTTCTTTTTTAAAAAAAGCCGTCAGTCTACCCCTGGGGATAAAGGATAGCCCTGTTTTAGAAGGTGGTTGCTTTTTTATCCATAAAACCTCCCAGCGTTGTATTGTTATGCTTTAAGTTATGGGTCATACCTTAAACCCTTCAGTGTCCAATGTCAAGATGTAAACAAGTTGCTTGGTAACCTGAAACCATTCTAGTGGTATGTTTTAACAGTAAATAGGGTCATTTATGCGTCCCCATAGTATTCGATTTTCTGACCCCTATCGCAAGCTAAGTTTATTGAAATGCGGCCGGTGGATTTTATCGCAGTTTACCCAGATAATCAAAAAACTAGACTTGGGCAAAAGGCAGAACGGTTAGGGACATATTACCAGAGCAGTAGATGGCCTCATTTATCTGTTAAATCATGTAAAAAAATTAACCTTGTACATTTAGTCAAACCTAATGTTTTCCAATTATTTTTATGTCTTTTGCCCCATTTTCTGAATGCTTGTACGATTTTCCTGCACGAAGCAGCGCGGACAGCATTTAGTTAATGGCTGCAAAAATAGTGTTCTATTAACTTGTAACTTTTAAAATTTACTCCAAAATTTCTACGCCACAAAAACGTCAGTCCCCCAAAAAAACAAAACGGCAAAGTTAATATTTTTGTAAACAGTGTAATTTTATTTCATGTAAAAACCAGATCCTGGGATAGGAACAATTATCCCAAGGAAATGTATTTTTCACCTAATAATGCTTTAATATGGATTTATTACCATTATTATTGCTTTTACATGGCTTGGCAGCCTAAGTTATTGGCATATCTTGTGTGCACTAACCCTTTCTGTTTTAGCATTTATTTGGCATTCTACACGGATCCCAAATAAATTCCCCTAGGTGGGGGCGTGTAATAGATTTCTGTGCTGCGGCATGATTGGAGAGGATACCCGTACTCCAAACATCAAAAACCTCGGGAAAAACTCAATGTTTCTGAAGCTCCACACTTCAGGTCCCCCCGACCAAAAATCCTCATCTTTGGTTGGAAAATTCGACATGAAGTTACCACCAGAATCGGCCTAACATTGAAACTATTAATTACCACACACTCGAACGTTATTCCTGTGAAAACAGAACATTAAATTTCCTTCTGGTTCGTTCACAGCAACCTTAACAAAAAGTCACCAAACTGAACAATAGCGCTCACACTTCCGGCCGCCATAACTTCAAAACTCATGTACAAATTTAATTATTTCTCTTTATTTTCTTACAGGCATAAAACCACTATACACTAGCTTAGTTGTGTTTTAAGAGGGGCTTCCTTAAGGTACTTAACCTCACATATATATTGGATACAGACTTAGCACGATATTTTTTATTCTGTTTGAATGATCAGAAATGCCATGAAAAATGTCCGGCTTTTCTCTATCGCCATTCTCTGCGGAGACAAAACTTAACTTATAATTTTTATATAGCCTTTTTACTAAGCTGGTTTATTTAACCTTTTGAGTTTAATCTTTTGCCCCCGGATCACTACCTTTGCTTAGCCTCCCTTCACCACCGATTTAAACGAACGTGAATTTTATTTGTTGTAAATAGTAAACTAACAACTCGACCGTGACTACCGACAATCCGAATGCAAACAAACGATCTGTTCCTTCTCTTAAAATTGCCAAAGTCAAACTGTGCATTATACTTCGTCCCCCTCCTTCAATAGTTGCAGTGCATAACACTGTAGTTTAATATTTTGTACACCAAACCAACCCAGAGTCTCCCAAAAGCCAATTTTCCTTTATCAATCAGTTCAAAACTCGTTATTGGCACATGTGTACATAATCCCTGTTCCTTCAAACGGCTCCCAAGCAAAAGCCTTTGTTCACCCGACTTTTCCTCCCACTTTCCATTGTTCTCCAGGCCCTCAGCCAATCAGACCCCCGTAACTCTCCTACCCATCCGCACTTTTGAAACCAAAATCCGACGCTCTAGCATAAAAGGTCACAGTTGCCCTCCCTCCACAGACAGCTCACAGATCTAAAACAAGTGATGGTCACGGCCGGTCAGGAGTTGAGATACCGCGTTCTGAAGGTTGCCATGCCGGGCAAAGGTAGTGGTGAGTAAAAGTTACTAGTTAATTGAAAGTTAAATTTTCGAACCCCCATTCCAAATTTATAGTTCAATTTTTAACTTTCCTCTTGTTTTGGAATTTTACAGTTAAGCATGCCAAACAGCATTTAGGTTTTGCTTACTGTAATGTCAGAGTGGTTCTCTTCCTAAAATCCAGCGTTCCTTTGTTTATTTTAAACCACGTTTTAACTTAAACGGTAGACAGTGGCCCTTGAGGATTCGGGCACTCTTTTGCGAAAGTGATATATGTCTAGGACTAATTAAGACTTAAGCGGATTCGAGTTTAAATTAGAGGGTTTTCAGGATTGGACTCAAAAACTACTTTTTCTAGTTGAAATTGTTTATCTTTATTTAAAAGCCCGTTGTTGCTTTTAAAGGTTGAATTTTCTGTAATGTAAATTCGTTGCTTTCACGGAAAGCCTGTTGCTTTAATTCAAAGCTTTCTTTTGTAACTAGTAACCAAAATGTAAAGTGCATTTTCATTTGTTGTTTCTTTTATTAAAACCAAGAGTTTTTAAAACTACAAGTACGGTTTCTAGTGCAAATTAATTGCTAGCGTTTAAATAATATGTAGCCCATTTTTATTCTAAACCCCCATAGCCTTTAAACTTACCCACCGGTGGTGGCAGCCTTAAAGACCAGGTAGAAATACTGGATAGCCTAATTTAATTTAGTTAGGAAATATATCTTCACTCCCTTCGGGATTGAGACCCTACTGTGCTGTTATACGCCATAATAGTCAGAAAGAGTTGCGGGAGAAGCCCCTAGCCCGTCGTAGCATCCGCCGCTACAGGAACATGGCGGATGAAAGGTAGGCGAAGGCTTGTTGAAGGTTGGTGAAGGTAGAGATGGAGGCGGACGGGGATGCGTGTCCGAGGATCGTTGAGCCATTAGGTGAGGAGGACGGTGGCTGCGAGATGTACGGGATGCGGCCTGAGGTGGATCGGCCCCTACGAAGGGTGCCCCTGGTTGCCCCTGGATCGTTGAGTAGGGACACGTCCGTACCGACGATGTGTCACCTTAGGAGGTGGAAGTATCCTAGTCCTAGGGGAGGACGGAGTAGCCCTCCGCCCTGCCGATCCAAGGGCTGCAGATGGGATGGCCGGGAGCGGAGCCTCGACCGGTAGAATCTTGGATGTCATTCTGCTGAAGGCGGATGAGGCGGACGAAGAAAGATAAGGACGGCCGGTCCAGAGTACCAGCGGATGAGAAAAGGATGGAGTAGCTCAAGTAGAGGATGGAATAACTCCTTGCGCATGTGCACAGTAGTACAAGCCCAGCTGGGAAGCTACCTTTCAAGTTTCACGGGAATTAATAGCTCAAAAGGAGGGAAACGCTATAAAAACATCAAAATTCCAGGGTTACCTGGTTAATTGTTTCTATTGCCTATTGAAAAAATACATTACCTAATTTATTAGCATTCCCCTTCTCCAATGCTGTTTCAACTAGAGATAAAACAAGTTCCCAGCTAGCCTCCATCGTATATATAGTCGAGGCGGAGCGATAGAGCTCACCTTTTCGACACCTCTATCCTGCCCAAATGGCAACTAAAGGGGAGGAGGGCAGGAAGCCGGGTAATGTATTTTTTCAATAGGCAATAGAAACAAAAATCAACTAGGTAACCCTGGAATTTTTATGTTTCTACTTGCCGTGAAAAAATCCATTATCCAATTTATTAGCATTCCCATAGACTTCGTCACGGCGGCGGGCGCCATTTGACTGGAGTCCCCTAAGCTAGCCACCGGCCCCTGTAACACGAAGTGGATTATAGCGTGTCCAAGGGTTAAAGTACTCAGTGGGCTGCAACAAAGGGCCCAACGTGGTACAAGCCGTTTGCACGATAGGAAACACCCCGGAGGTAATGGGAAGTGGAGATGGTAGGATGGCGCCGGGAACCAATCATTCGAGCAGAAGTGAGCCCGTCTTGCGATTGAACCGGAGTAAAGTTGAGTACGGTCTTATCTGATAGGATGGGAGGCACTTAGATAAAAACGAACGGCTCGCACCGGACAAAGAGTACTTTCGCGATCATCCCCAAGGATACTGGATAGAGATGGTATTATGAAAGGATGCGTTCGTTCAGTAGGTTTCTGGGTCTTTTGCTAAGCAAAGGGTTTGGGTGCAGAGCCGCTGGGAATAATGAGGCCTTTGTTAAGGAACGTGCAAGGAGCTTTGAACTCATACAAAGTGAATTGGCCTGTCTTTTTAAATTACGATGTTATGCCTCGCAACTAGTGAAGGAAGGGGGGGGGGGGACGAGTGTATTGCTCAGAATAAACATTGGTCTTTGGTAATTAATTGAAGGAAAAGCTAGTTTTTTGCATTCGGATGGTAGCTACGGTCGGAGTTTGTGGATGGAGATTTTAATAAAAATAAACATGAAATAAACACTGGGTCCGGTAAAATACACTAACATAAACGAAGAGCTCCGGTAGGGTTCATGGCAAGAATTTAAGTATACTAAGACGCATTTGTGCACAAAACAAAAGATTAAATGTACCAGCTTAGTAACAAATTATGCTATAACGCATTCAGGTTAGTTTTTAGTTGTTTGCAGAAGCAGACAAGTGAAAATGACAGTCGGACATTTTTCATGAAGACTAAAATTGCAGGGCCTGCACCTGCTAAATTTTAGTTTTTATTGCCTAACCGAATTTACCTGCTTTTTTTAAAGTGATTCCCTCCCTTTGAGCTATTATTCCCCTAGAATCTTTGAAAGTCGGCTTCCCAGCCGGGCTTGTACTATGCTCATGCGCAGGGATGGGCTGGCTATATATATACTCGGCGCAGCCGTCCGATGGCATTATTTCTCCTCACCCAGAACCTAGACAATGGAGGGGAGGCCTGGGTGGGAGTTAAGGTAATGTATATTTTCGGTTAGGCAATAAAAACTAAAATTAAGCAGGTGCAGGCACTGCAATTTTAGTCTTTTTATAGCCGATATCCATTACCTGTTTATTATAGCGGACTTTGTAACCCGGAGGAGGGCTGGGTTCGCTGTCAAGCCGGCATCCCCGGGAACTAGTCCCTGGCGAAGACAACCTTGAGTCCTAGACCAATTTCACTAAGAGCCGAAACTATTTGCGGGCTGAGGAGCGATCAGCTGTTTTGGAAAGGTTACATCCTAAGTAAGGTCAGGCAGTGCGGAAAACACGTTATAATTTAATAAAGGTTAACAGAAGCAGAAGGAGGAACCGCAAGCAGGGGTCTTAACACCGTTGGGTACAAGATAGGAAATCAGATAAAATTCCGAAATCGCCTACCTTGTTGGGAATGATGGTGCTCTCAAGTGTGAAGCGGACAGGCAGATGGCGCGTGTCGTCGTTAAGTTCTTTAGTAAACTTGAGGAGCGGACACAGTCCGTAGGACGGGCTCTGGAAGTGTGTGAAGTGGGAGGCGGATGATGAGTGTACTTATGATCAGAAGACGTGAAGATTGGATATCGTCCGGATGTGGAAAGTGATAATGTGTATGGCGAGCGCATGCCACGGCGAACTCGCAGCAGAATTGAGAAGCGGACACCGTCCGCGGGACGGACCGTGATAAACTGAAAATGTGGAATACAGTTTCGAAGTTGAATCAAGAAGAAAGCAGCTGGTTGGTGTAGGACGAGGATCGAAAGGAATGATTTTCCAGAGGAAGAAGAGACACTGGTTGTTGAATGTTAGATACTTTGTAAAAGGGTGAAGGTATGGTTTCATAAAGCTGAAATTGTGAGGATAAGGTCCTAACAGCGAAGCGAGGATCGCGATTGTATCGTCCCCACATGGGAGGCGGATGAAGCGTAATCCATGCTGAAGATCATTGTGTTGAGGAACAAGAGACAGACGGGAATGTCGTTTAGGGAAGGACACAGAAAACTAGTGCTACGCCTGTGGCCTTGGATGAAGGATCTTGAAGTGGTAACCAGGAAGTGGAAGGAGAGATTGGTGAGGTGGATATACGGGAACGGGTTTGTAGTATGTGCGGATGGTAGCACAAACATACTGCTAAAAGTGATGTCGACCAGGTTGCATGTAGTTGAGGATGCATTGACGTGAAGACTGCAAAAACGCATGAGGTGCAAGAGGGGCAGATGCCAAGCTGTCCGTTGTCAAGCTTAGGTTGCCATCTGTCGAACTTGATTGCTTGTTTATGTGTTTGAAACACAGTACAATAGCGGAGCCAACTGCACATCCGCGTTTAGCTAGAAAGAAAAGGTCACAACAAGATAGTGTCTTGTACGTCCTGAGGATGCTTACAACAATTGAGGGCCAGAACGGCAGGGACAGTAACGGTGAAAGAGCTGCTTGGTAAAGCCCAGCTAGGGACGGCGATGAATGTATGTCCGCAGGACGAGGACGAAGCGGCGGACGGATTGTGGCAGAGGATGGGGCAAGTCTTAGACGTCGAATGTGGGAAAGGGCACAGTAGGCTAGTAGGCCCTCCAAGGTGGAGATGCAGGAATTGACGAAACCCAGGCGTTGTGTACACGGAGCAGAGCATAGTTCACGCGAAGGAAATGATAACGACGTTTATCAGTTCGAGCTCATGGAAGTATGTATCGTTGACAGCACGAAGGAGAGTCTTTGTGGACATAAGGCTGGTAGAAAGCGGATGGTCGTCCTGGAGGAGGTTGCTTGCAAAATGTAGGGGATGTGGTCCGTATTGGCTCGGTCCGTTCGAAAAGTACCTCTAGTTGCTTCAGACGGAAAGGAGGACAGCAGTACCGGGAGGATACCGAATGGATCCTTGTCCGAGGAAAGGATAGATCTGTCCTTCTCCCAGCTGCCCCTGAAGCCGGAATGAAGGTGGCCGCGAGATCCCTGGAAGCAAAGAGCATCCTAGTGGGGATCATCCTAAGATCGAGGATGAGTACGACACTTCCTATGGGTTGGTGAAGCCTGCTGGTCTCGAGGACCAGCGAACCCGAAGATGAGGGGTTTTTTTTTTTTGGACTTGGAATTGTACTTAATCTTGCTTCAGAGCTCGTAATTCTTCTCACTGCTTAGCTGCACGTAGTATCCGCTGTCTTGATTGATGTTGCGTTCGTCGAATGATAGTCCATCGATTTGGCGAGATGGAGACGCAAATACAAGAGTTACGTTCCTGCCCGTTACACGCAATGAGGATGAGGTGAGGACGTGGATGAGGAATCGAAGTGATACGTCGTGGAATCTTGTTGGAAAAACCTAGGCAATTACAAGCCTTGGATGAGGACACATTCCCTTCTTTGGTTGATGTAACTTCGGGTAACAGGATCTTCAGATGACGAAGAGGTGGACATTGGTGAACGATGAACAGGACACGAAAACTGTTAGCGATATGAATAGCGAGGTGAGTGACTGTAGAGGCGCCTGGCGGTGAGACATGGCAACACTGCGCAGTTAGCGGGTGTAGTGCTGTAGGTGGGACCAAAAAGTTGGTCGAAGAAGTGGAGGTAAAATCAGAATAGTTGTGCAGTTGTGTACTCCTGCCCGCCCCCCCTCCCCCCACTTTTTTTATTTTGTTGTGTGTATAATCGTAAAATTCAGGGGATTGTAATGTTTGGGGAGGCGACAAGCCATAAACTGATGAAGAGGACGAGGACATAGTCCTGGTACCTAGATGTCCCTTGTCTGTATCTGAGCGTCCTAAGACGAAGCCATAATGAAAGATAGGACGGAGAACTAGATAGGACGGAGGACCGAGGATAGGACAGGACGCGGAGTCTTCCGAAAAAGGATGTGTGTTATCATGGAAGAGTTGTTGCGTCTGTGAGCGGACGTAAGAGTGGGGACGGTTGGGATAGGACGGGATGGTTCGTCCGGGGCGGACGAAGGTCCTGTATTGTCGAGGGAAGGCTTGTGACGCTTAGGAATCAAAGCAAGCCAGGCTGAAGTGTAATCGGAGACTGGAGCCTTCCGTTTAAAAGTTTGGAGTGACGAGTTCATGAGGGTATGCACGTGGGACGGAGTAAGCGGATCGTTGGTCTGCTGAGTGGAGGAGCGTCCTGTTACCGAAGGATGGGACGAGTGCGGGGATTAATCAAGAGGAGTGCGTTGCGGACCCACGGAGGAGGCCAATTTGGCAGCAACCTTCTGGGCTTTAAGTTGAAGCTTACGGCAAGCATAGCGTTCCTTGGTACGAGATAGTTCATCAGCAAGGGATCGCAGGTCCCGTGCTGGCGGAGGCTGACTGCAGGGGATCGGGGACGTGGCTGCAGTGTCACAAGGCATCGGAGCGGATGATTCGGAAAGAAGAGGATTGAGCGTTGGATGAGGCTGCTTCAACGAATTCTGGCCCGAAGTAAGTTCGAGAATCTCGACGTTATTCGCAACCGGAGGGGATGCGGAGCGACGAGTGCGGGATGAGGGTCCATCCCTCGGCGTCCCTTTGGCACGAGGCATGAGAACGGTCAACGGAGGACAGGATAGGACACAGCAGACGGCGCACAGCTGGAAGCGAAGTGAACAGCGTGGAGCTCTTTAAATGAGAAAGTAGGGCTGCGCAGTAGGATGTGCAGATGGTGGCTGCGCGGCGGGATATCATATTCCTTGGTTAAACAACAGAATTAAATGCTGGAGGAAAAGGAAGGCGGAAGTCGACAGCAGGTGGTGAAGTAGTCCAATCCAAGAAGGCTGCGCAGAGGCAATGCGTAGTGATATATAGGATGGTGAGGAGAGGATGGATTGGTCCTCTGCCTGTCCGCTCCTAAAGACGGAGCAGAGGTAGCTGGGAGTGAGGCTTCCACTGGAGGATCCAGAAGGTCCGTAGTAGAAGAGTGAATCCTAGCAGGGGCCATCCCGTGGATGGAAGCACCTGTGGACGTGGGCGGTAGAGGATGCGAGGACAGCTGGTACTGAGGAGTGCTCGTGTGAAGAGGACGCATTGGTCCTTTGCCCGTTCGTCCCTGAAGATGGAACAGAGGCAGCCTGGAGCGGAGCTACAACCGGGAGATCCAGGTCCTTGGCAGGAGAAGGCATCCTAGGTGAGGCCATCCTTTGGCTGTAGGTGGATAGGATGCAATATGTAAGATGGAGAGGGCAGGCGGTCCTAAAGACCGGCGGATCTGGAAGAGACGGATATATCCTTGTCTGAGGAGAGGATGGATCGATCCTCCGTCTACTTGCTCCTAAAGTTGGAATAGAGGTGGCCGGGAGCGAAGCTTCAACCGGCACATCCAGAAGATCCAAGGCAGCAGAGGGCATCCTAGCAGGAGCCATCCTTCTAACGAAGTCAAGTAGGATGCGTTCTATGGGATGATGCTGCTGCGTCCCATAGGATGGGACGTGTCCTGAGGACCAGCGGACCCGAAGGATAGGATGGAGTGGGGAATGCTCGAGGCGGTCACGTCGTCGTGAGCGCCCTAGGCGAAATGAGGCCATCGGACGGCAATGCCGATTATATATCGCCAGCTCATCCCTGCGCATGCGTAGTAGTACAAGCCCGGCTGGGAAGCCAACTTTCAAGGTTCTAGGGGAATAATAGCTCAAAAGGAGGGAATCGCTATAAAAACAGGTAATGCAAATTTTCGTCGGCTATAAAAATTCTGTTATCTGTTATGATTCATTACTCATAATTGATTCTTACATAAAAAAAAAGAACAGGTAAATTATTTTAGAAACCCCTACCCCTTCCCGATGTTATAACGTCGGAATGTTCTTTAAGTCTACAATCCTGTCATGTTGTAACAGGCTGTTACACGAAATACAAAGGACGCCACAAAGCCAACACTTCGTGCTATTACGTGCTATGATGGTGCACTCTGCCAACAGCTGATAAACCAGCTCGAAGCCGAGAGCCAGTTGCTATGCAGGGTGTGTGCCATACTGCTTAACCAGTTGGAACCGCTTCCTGCATATGGTCCTTTACCAATTAAGGAATTCCTTGGCAGGAGCCTACTGTTTAGAATCATATAAATACTTTGATTCTGGACTCGGTCTTCAGTTGATGTTTAGTGTCCATCTGACGCTAGCGCAACTAACACTTGCTTCCGGCATCTAATACGCAAGTACTCGCTTAGCTGCACAGTCCCCTAACAGTGTGGTACAGACAGCTTATAACTGAGCTATAAACTCGAATCTGCCTACTGTCTTGTTGGGCATTACATATTTAGGGAGCCTACCATGATCCGAACCTTTGGGAGGCGTCAAAAATCGTGGCTGCAAATTTTTTTTTCTTCCAAGCAAACACTTGAAATTGAATTTAAAATACCCAGTCTTTTCTTCAAGAAAAAAAGTAAAACAAATAAACAAGTGACTTATCAGTGAGGAATAAAAACCCATTGCCTAGTAGGACAGACGTGACGGATGAGTACTTTTGTAATTTCGGTTTATAATAATAATAATAATAATATATAGTTTTGCCCCCCAAGTAGGGGAGGGGATCCAGAAGGGGAGGGGATCCACTGACACTGGTCCCAATTTAAAAGTGGTAATGAGGTATCACTGATATGAGCGCTTGAGGAAACGGGAGAGATCAATTTGATTTAGTAGCCTCCTGAAGATACCAACTGAATTCGCAGAAACCACAGCCTCAGGGAGGTAATTCCAAGGGGCTACAACACGATTGGTAAAGAAATGCTTGCGACAGTCGAGGTTGCATCCCGACACCCTCAGGGAGTGGCCACGAGTACGAACTACATCACATCGATCGAAAAAAGGGAAGATCCACGGGCAACATGCCGTGGATGATCCGATATGTAAGAATCAGGTCAGCTTTGAGGCGTCTAAGTTCAAGGGGCTCGAGACCGACCATACTCAATCGCTGCCCTGAAGAAAAACGGCAAAGTCCACGCAAAGAGCGTGTAAAACTGCGTTTCAATTTTCAGTTTGGGTTTCTATCTTACTATGCACAATCTCAAATATGTAATACTATAACTTACACAGTATTGGCGAAGTTCTAGTATTGCATATTTGAGCTGTGCATATTAAGATGGAAAACCACCAAAATTGTGAATTTGACTCAAGTAAACAAAGTCGTTACAGTGTTTTTAAAGAGTAGTTTTTGGTTACGAGTTGAAGGTTTGTAGAACTGTAATAGCCTAAATGAGACCCTATTACTTTGAAAGCAATAAAGTAAACATAAGAACTCCGAATTTGTGCAGCAATAGCAGGGTTTGGCATTGAAGTGAAGTAGAATTTGAAATCCTCCGAAGCTTCAGTTAGCTAATTAACTCGGTCCCAACTGTTTTTCATGAGTAAACTTTTCACTTCGAAATACAACCAACGTAATACCACACAATACCACCAACGAAAAACAAACTCAGATCAACAATAACATTTTTGGAGAACTCATATCTCCTCCTTCAGAGTTATCACCCATAACTATGGAAAAAGTGGTTCACATGATCACATCACAACAACGCTCGTCGAATCCAAATTTGAATACTCGTGCTCATGCATGTCCGCAGGATCAATGATCTGTCAGTGGATCTGGATTGCCCACTCTCTGTCCAGGACAGCGCCAAGTTCAGGCCTGACCTGCTGGTTGATGTTCGAGTAGCTGGGGAATGCTATGTTCATGAGATGAACTCCGTTCATCTCAAACTTTTAGGGCATTGGAGTCATTGATTATAAAAAAGTTCGAGATGAACGGCGTTGCTCTCATGAACATAGCATCTGCTACACGAATATCAACCTGCTGGTCAGGCCTGAACTTGCGCTGCCCTGGACAGTTCAGGTCCACCGAAAGATCAGTGGTCCTGCTGACGTGCGCGAGCGTTCAAATTTGGATTCGACGAGCGATATTGTGATGGAACCACTTTTTTCATAGTTTTGGGTGATAATTCTGAAGGAGGAGATAGGAGTGCTCCGAAAATTTAATTGTTGAACCGTGCTTGCTCTTCGTTGGTGGTATTGTGTTGCTGTTTTGGAGATGAAACGAAAAATAAAAAAAAAATACAGACACACTCATATCCGAAGCTTTGCCCTGGCTGACAAGATCCAGCGTCGTAAAATAATGGGTTGTGAGGAGTATAATTTTTTTTTCATTAGAGCGAAGTTGTAGTTCAAACATGGCTAACAGCAATGCTATTTACCTCCGGTTCCATGGTCTCAAATAGTGGAAAACATGGATTTGAGAAATGCATGAAACAGCTAGAACTGAGGGTAGTAGAAATACTGGCTCGGTTCCGGACACTAGAGAAGATCTAAATGAATACTGGCATGAAGACACGTTCAGATTCGGGCCCGAATTTTCAGACTTTCAATAAAACTTGTCTCCACCGAGATTAACACGTTCAGTTGTAAACAATGAGCAAAGAGCGGAACCAATCTTTGCTGGCTTCTGAAGCTGGGCAGATTTCGGAACAGGGTTTTTAAACAGCTCGAAAACTGTTTAAAAACCAGGATAAACCAAAATGGAGTTGCTGACAAAGCTCAACTCAGTACTGGCAGAAACAAGTACGGAAGTGAGCGTCGGCCAGCACACTTCACACCGTCTGTCGTCAACAGACGTTTGCCACGTGCTGTAAGGGAGAACTCTCTCGAATGTCAATCTAGTACCAGTCACTTGCCAGTAGACCTTAAAAATTACTCGCCATTTTACAATTTCTACTTGCCACATACCAAATACTATCTTGCACAACACTGTACTGTGTGAAATTTTCTTTTACCCCAGTACTGTTGCAGAAAAGGCTGTTGTGTAATCCTTGTAAATCTGAGTGCAACGCCTCAAACCATTAATCTCTAGCTTATACAGTTCCAGAGATATCTCTATTTGAGCTTAATTCTCTATTGCTAGACGCTGTTTTGGCGATTAGGGCTAAATTCAAGTCGCCAACTGCTGATTTCATTCACCAAATGGCGACCGACATTGAGAAGGGTTGGTAAGGGGGAGATGCCATGGCATCCAAGCTCACGCTACCCACAAGCCAACTTTGACCGAGTGGATAAGAGGATGTGCAGTGGCCAAGTAAATTGGTGACAGCCAGTTGAGCACGAACGGAATGTGCAGGTATAAACAGCCACAACACGAAAACAGACTGCCACCACCGAGAGACAGAATGGTCGAGGGCAGAAATGCTCAAGACCTGGACTGGCCCTAACTATTAGCATGGGAAGCATACCGGGTTTATAGTGGTGATTTTTCACAGAAAGACATGTGATGAAACCACTACCAAGGAGCCATGCCCACTTACACTGGGCATGGGGATGGAAAATCTCCGGCAGAGTTTTTGGACACGCTGAACAAAAAGAACATTTTGCCGGCCCCCAGCCGGGCCGGCTAAAAATGGTTTCTTTGTGCCTAAAACATATTTAACCTGATAATTTAGCATTACATTCCTCGAATGTGATGTTCCCCTGGAGGTTTCTTACGGTGCGCAGCCGCCTGCTTGCATGCCCCCTACCGCGCATGCGCGTGGTAGTCCTCCCTTATAAAAGCGACAGCGCGCACACTATCGGCATTCATTTTACTCTCAATGTGTCAGGCGGTGACTCGAGAGGGGAGGCAGGGCGGGAGTTTGGTTAAGTATGTTTTAGGCACAAAGAAACCATTTTTAGGCAAAATGTTCTTTCTTTGTTGCCAAAACATCTTAACCTGATAATTTAGCATTATCAGCAGACCTCGTCACTTCCGGTGGCGGGCACCGTCCTGACGAGCGCCCCGGGGTGCAAGCAGGCGTTCCCCCAAAAACTTTTTAACTGGAAGAGAAAAATTTGTACTTTATTCAGAACAGATGATAACAGGAAGTTGGTCTCTTTCGTAGGATTTGGTGGCCCTGAAAAGGAGCGTTGTTTGGGTCTTGCTTCCTTCTGGATGGCTTGCTTCCATCTGGGTGGCTTGCTTCCTTCATGGATGGCTTGCTTCTGTGTTCTGAGTGCTTAACCCTTTAAGGACGGATGCGCCCAAATGCGCCCGCTGTTTAATAATGGTTTACAGCTCTTCTACAGGTCAGATCGAAAACTTCCAACCAATTATAGTAAAACGAAAAATGGGATATGAAGGCCAGATCACTGAGTAAAAAAATGATACAGGTTTCATTCCCTTACTTCAAGTAGGTGAGAAGCTATGAATTTTTTGTACAAGTCCGTTACGAGACCGTAGCGCAAATGCAGTCCTTAAACGGTTAATGGGGGGTTGACCACAGTTCTGGCTGCGACGATCGGTCCCAGCCGGTGTAGTCCTGATTCTTCTCTTGACATATCCCTCAGATAATGGGAGGTGAAGGTTGTTTGGTGGCGCCAGGATGCTGCTGCTAGGATTTCTTCTATTGGGATGGCATTGTGTGATGTGGAGACAGCTCTTACTTCGTGCGCCGTCACTCTCATGCTCTCATTCGGAGTTTTTTCATAGGCTGCTTCAATTGTTTTAATCCATTTTGATATCATAGCTGCTGAAGTTTCACCAGATTGGGGATCAACTGGAAGAAAGAGTTGGTTCCTTCCTCGGCGGATGTCTTCATGACGTGTCCGGGCTAGGTAGAAACGTAAGGCCCTGACTGGGCATAGGAGGCGTTCGGGTTCGTTTCCAACTAGGGGTGATAAAGCTGGAAAAGTGATTGGTTTCGGTGGTTCCGAGGGTTTCTGTGTTTCGGCTCTGAATGTTGATCTTGGGTATAGCGTGACAGAGGAGAAGTTGGGGCCAAAGATGCAGTATGCAGGATCTGCTGATAGGGCTTGGATTTCAGAACAGCGAAGGCTGGCAGCTAAAGTGATGAGAAAGACCGTCTTGCGGGTCATGAGATGAAGGGAGGTGTCTTGTAAGGGCTCGTATGGTTCGCCCATTATGGACTGGAGGAAGAGTGAAAGATCCCAGTCTGTTATTGATCTTCTGGTAGTAGGTCTTTCATTTTCGTATGAACGCAGAAGGGCCGAGATTCGGTAGTCATCAAGTAAGTTGGTGTTGTTGGCGGCTTTGAAGACGGTGTTTAGAGCTGAGCGGTATACAAGTGTTGTAGAGCCTTTGAGTTTCTCGATGTTGAACAGATCTCTAAAGAAGTTTAGGAGGGTGGGAAGAGGTGGGTTGATAGGATTAGCTTGTTTTGTGATACACCAACGAATCCATTTAGACCAGTGGCTGTCATACATCCGGTTAGTGGAATCTCTGATTGCCTTTGAGGCGATGCGTTCGGCCTTTTCTTGATGAATTCCAGCCTTTTTGAGGAGTTTGATGATAGTAGCCACCCGTGTAGGTTGAGGTTGGATACGTTCGGGTGTAGCTTTGTTCCTTTCTGTTGGGACAGACGATCTGGTTGAGGAGGTAGACTTATTGGAGTGTTGACTAGAAGATCTAGAAGGAGTGGGAACCATGCTGCCGATGGCCAGAGGGGGGGGGGCTATGAGCAGGAACAAGCTCTGGCTTTCTTGGATTCTTAGAAAATGTGGGGGAGGAGCTTGAAGAGAGGAAAGAGGTAGGCGAACAGGTTGTGCCATGGAAACGTCAAGGCATCTACTGCAACTGCTGTTTCGTCCGGAATCGGGCTTATGTAGAGGGGAAGTCTGGCATTGTGTCTCGTGGCGAATAGGTCTATCATTGGAGTGCCCCAGATGGTGAAGAGAGATTCGCAGATGGATTTCTTGAGGCACAATTCGCCCGTCGGAGGTTTCTGGCGTGACAGGGAGTCGGCAATCACATTCCTGTTGCCTGGGATGTGGAGAGGAAGGAGTGTGATGTTGTGCGGTATGCAGAGGTTGAAGATTTCCGATGTTAGATGGTGGAGAGATCTGGATTTCGTTCCTCCTTCTCTCCTTATGTAGGCAAGGGCAGACGTGTTGTCGGACTGGACTTGTATTGTCTTGTTTCTAATTTTGGGAAGGAAGTGGTGTAGAGCGAGTAAAATTGCTCGAAGCTCGAGGGAGTTGATGTGAACCGTGCAGGTTGACGGCCAAAGGACTGAGGTTTCTTGCGTGCCAAGGTGGGCACCCCAGCCGGTTCTTGAGGCGTCCGTGTGAAGAGGAACAGCTCGGGATGTGGTTCGTGAAGAGATTGCTTCTTCGTGAGGTTGGTGACATCTGACCACCAAAGGAGGGACCCAGAATAAGGCGGGACTGAGGGGGACTTGCTTGTCAGGAAGGTCCTGATTGATTGCCTGGTTGTCTATGCGGTGGTGGTGAAGTGGTCTTACCATCCATCGGCCGTAAGGGACGAGGTTTGCCATTGCGTCCATCTTCCCGATAAGGGAGTTTAGTTCCCGAGGAGAGAAGCTTGTTTTCGACCGAAAGAGACGGGTGTGGAGAAGGAGGTCTTCTATCCGCTCCGGGGAGGGGGCAATTCTTGCAGTGTGGAGGTCGAAAGAGGCTCCCAGGAAGGTGAAGATTTGTGCTGGAATTAGGCGGGATTTTGGGTAGTTTATTCCGAAGCCCAGTCGGTTTAGAAGGGAAATGGTCTTGTCCTTGTTTTGTTGTAGTGTGAGAGGGTCCGGGTTGTTGAGGGCCCAGTCGTCCAGGTAAGCATTGGCTTGAATTTCGTTTTGGTGTAGGTGAGCCAGTATAGGTTTGAGAACCAATGTGAAAATTCTGGGGGCTGCATTCAGGCCGAAGGGAAGGCAACGGAACTCGTAGACCTTTTGGTTGTAGATGAACAGAAAGAGGTGCGTGATAGCCGGATGGAGTGGGACATGGAGATAAGCGTCTTCCAGGTCGATCGAGATTGTCCAGTAGTTTTGTTTGAACGAAAGACGGGTGGATTCGAGAGTTTCCATTTTGAAGGGTCGTTTGAGATGTATTTGTTGAGAGGTTTCATGTTGAATATCAACTGGGAGCCTCCTGACTTCTTTGGTCGGATGAAGATGGAGCTGTAGAAGCCCGGGCCTGGCTTGTGGCATTCCCTTATCGCATCCTTCCGCAGGAGTTCTGAGACTTCGAACGAAAGTTGTGGTGTTGAAGGCGGGGAGAATTCCCATGGCGGTGATGGGAGGAGTGGTGGTTTTGACAGAAAATCCGGACGAAAGCCGTGTTTAATGATGGAAAGGACTTCTGGGTTCTTTGTTAATTGTAGCCAAGCTGGGAGGAAAAGTTGTAATCTTGCACCGACTGGAAGACAGAAGGGGTGAGAGGCATCATAGTTGGGTCTTACGAAAGTTGGATCTGCCCGCTGGTGACGAGTGGCGGCTACGTCGGTCTGGAGTTGCGGCTCGCTTCTGGTTGCGTTGGCCGGAACGGGAGCGAGGCTGGTCGGTCCAAAAGGGCTGGGGATTTTTCGGACGAAAGTCATTTTGACGCGGGGATTGTGAGGGAGCCGGTGTCCTGTTCCAGTTGTTCGGGGGAGGTCGAGGGTTGGGCTGTTTATTCTTCGAAGCCGGACGAGAGGTAGAAGAGATTTGTTTATACGACTTGGGTTTTTTAGCGATGTCGAGGTGAGGAGCGAGAGTTGGGATGAGGCTCCGGAAGAGCGTGTCCGACTCGTGGATGGGTTGGTTGCGGAGCCGGTGCATCGTGGAGACGTTTAGGTTATTTGCGGACGAAAGAGCAATGTCCCGGAGGAGCAGAGTGTTGTTGAAAAGGGCTCTCGTGGCCCAGTTGATGGAGTGATACGTGGCGAAGCTTGCCTTCTGAAAGAGCTGCATTACAAGGGACGAAAGATTGCGTATTTCTTCGGGGCTTGCGTCCGAGGATAATTTTTCGCATAGGGCGTTTACCGCAGTGTTGAGGACGTCGGCTTGGGAAGCAGCACGTAGACTTAGCTGGAGACATTTGTCATTTTCATACAGGACGAAAGTAGGGATGTCAGCTTTTTTCGGGATGGAAAGAGCGGTGCCGAAATCCATTTTCACTTCACTGCATAGGAATTCGCATTCCGGGTAGGTTGCAAAGTTGTTTGGGTTCGTGGCGCCGTCGCACAATGGACGAAAGAAGCTGCTTTCACGGCCGGGCGAGGTGGAGGAGGTCCTTGTCGAGGACGAGAGGATCACCCTTGCCGAGTAGAGAGCCTTCATTGCGGAGGAGGCAGGTAAGCAGCGTGGTTGATTGCCCGAGAAGGTTGCGGGGTTTATTGTCTTTGTCTCTAAGGGCAAAGCCGAAGCCAGTTTTCAGCCCACGGTTGACGGCAGGAGCATCGGTCGACTGCGAAGGCTTGAAGAGAAAGCAGTCGGGAATGATTTCTTCGACCGTCTTGAGAAGTGTAGCTAGCGGGAAAACCTGATCCTCGGCGGCGTCGTCCGGGAAGTGGATCTTCTTGCCGGACGAGGGAGGGATAGCAGGATGCGGAGCTACGGTAGTCGCCGAGGGGACGGCAGAAGAAGGAGCTTGCGGACGAGAGGGAGAAGATGACTTGTGTCTCTTCGGGTTGCCGGGGGGCGGCGTCGAGCCACGCTTGTCCGAGTGTGGCTAGAGGCGAAAGTAATCCATGCTTGCGTGCGGGCGTGTCGGGCGGACGACGCGCAGGAGGGAGGCGGCATGGGATTGTCTTGCATCACACGGACCGTTTCCTGGACGGTGCTGGACTTCGCTACGGGAGACGCTTCGACCAAACCGGGAGGAGTTGGACGATAAGTCCAAGGGAGAGTTGCGGGCTGGAGAGTGAGAAGCCGTAGCTCGCTGGAGGGATTTCTTGGCTTCACGGTAGACGTCCTTCGCCCGTAGAAAATCTTGTCGTAGAGCCGAAAGATCCATGGGTTCGGCCGGCGGGGTGCGCTGGCCGGGTTGCAAGGGAGAGTCCAAGAAGGCGTTGATGCTTGCGTGAGGAGCTTCGGTGAAGGAGGCGGCAGGGATCGGGCCAACGGCGGCGAGGTCGAGTGCGGAGATCCAGCGGTTGCCGAGGGAGAAGCCGGTTGCTTGCGGACGAAGGAGAGCATGAGAGGGAGCGGCGAGCGAAGCGGGAGCTTCGGAAGCGGCGGCCATCATCGGGTAGAATCCAATTTTCCGTGCGTAAGATAGGAGAACAGCGGCGCGAGGTGGCGTGGAGACACCTCTGGAGGAAAATGAATGCCGATAGCGTGCGCGCTGTCGCTTTTATAAGGGAGGACTACCACGCGCATGCGCGGTAGGGGGCATGCAAGCAGGCGGCTGCGCACCGGAAGAAACCTCCAGGGGAACATCACATTCAAGGAATGTAATGCTAAATTATCAGGTTAAGATGTTTTGGCAACAAAGAAAGGAATATTGCATTAAACCTGCCAGAAAGTTGCGTGATGAAAACCATTATTCTGCTCGTACTGCAAGGAATGCGGAACGCCCTTTAACGACTGGTAAGAGTTTAATTTGGAATTTGTAAGTTCAAATTTAATTACAAGGAAGACCTACAATGTGAACTCGAGCAAAGGACACAAGCCTGTGACGAACCGTTTTCGAGTTATGTCCAGGCAACTTATAGGTATTATGCCCGCTTGTGGCTGGATGGTCCTGATTCAGAAGTGATTCGGCACATCACGGCTAACACGCACCCTGATTACAGACAGCATTTCTGGAGGTGCAAGTTTGAGTACCTCAAAGCGTCCGTTGACAGTGCACGAGGGTCCGTGAACAGGGACACATAATCAGCAGCTGCACAGCTAGATGAGTGGCGAATTGATCCATCAATGGCTTATCCCAGAGTTGGAAAATCGTCCCTGCAATTGGCTGGGTGGAGACTCCATTCTGCAGGCGCTGCATGATTCTTCCTGGAGAGCTGCTCCACCCACACGTTCAGCCTGCCCGGGATGTGCTCGTGTTCCTGGCAGAAGCGGAAGATTTCCGAGACGTCTTAGTGAAGGGAAAGAGACTGTCCTTTTCACCCTACTTTCTTCAGGTAGGCAACCGTCGTCGTATCGTAGTCCATGAATCTTACCGCCTTGTTTAAGGCTGTGCAGGTACCGGGACTGGCTGCAGGTACCACTGGTATCGGACCGGACCGGCACCGGGCTAACAAGTAACGGCATCGGCTTGTTTTTTTCCAGAATTGGCATCATCGTACATTAATAATATGGCATATTGTTCCCATCGCTACTAAAAATTAAGCAACTTGTAAATAAATAATCTGTTAGGTTTTATCTCGTTGCGCTATAAAGTATTTTTGTAAGTGATACGTTTATTACATCATTAAATTACTGATGTATCAACATGTTTTGTATTCTTTATTAAGTTATCATTTGACATCAACATTGGTACCGGCTTGGTATCTGCACCGGTACAGTATTAGTAAATGACCAATAGCAACGGTACTGGGACCAGAACCGGGTAAACAGGCACTGGTATCAGTAAAAGTGGCACCGGCACAGCCTTAGTCTTGTTTGCCATTGCATGTCTCCAGTGGACTGTAGCCAGTAGCATGGCTAGGAGCTCCAAGTCTTGATGTGGAGAACAGATTCCACTTCTGATCAGGTCCCTGGAACCTCCAAATTCTCCATGTGTGTGCCCCATCCCTGAATGAATGCATCCGTGAACAGCAGCAGAGTGTGTGTTCAGAAGTGGACTCTCATTCCTGTTGACAGATTGGAGGCTCTACCACTGAAGCTCTTGAATGGGCAGATTCTGAAGCAGGATCTGATGTTCCCAAGACTCTCTTGTGTTACCAGTTGTCTTTGCGGTACCAATGCATGCTCCTTGCACGCCATGATCCCAGTGGGACTATATAGACTCGCCATCAAGTCCATTTTGCTGATGAGGTTGCTGAGGTCTCTTGCGGAAACAGAATGTTGAGGGGTCAAGTCTGTAATTGACTCCCCTGAATGAACGGATGCTCTCTGATGAGGGGTGAAAGGTGAACATCCGAAGGTCGAAGAAAGCCCCTAAAAAGATTAACTTCCAGGTCGGCTGCAATATTGATTTGGTCAGATTGATTCCTAGTCCCAGGTTCTGGAATGTTGTGCTTATGAACTTGGTGTGGCCAGGACTTCTGAGTGGTAACGGCTGCGCAGAAGCCAATCGTCCAGGAAGGAGCGTGCCTTTACTTTTTCCCCGACGTATTTAATCCCAGTATTGGTTGCAGGACTGGAGTGAAGACACTGTTGAAATTCCGAATGGGATGACTGGAGTGATACACAAGCCCATTTGTGGCCATCCGAAAGAATTTGAAGGTGAAGGGAAATGTGGAGATCTGCGTCTTCCATGTCGATTGATGACGTCCAGTCCCCTTCTGGAGTGATTGATGAAGAGTCCAGGGTCTCCATTTGGAAGCACTCCTTCGTGATGAATGCGTTCAGCCGCATGCAGGTTGAAAAACTGATCATCCAGATTTTTTTGGGGTGACCCTGGCATGGCTGTAGAAATCTGGAGTTCCTGGTTTTGACATTTTATTGGGTCCTTTTTCCAGAAGGGTGGCAACTTCCGTTGCGAGTAGTGGAGCCCTGTTGTTCAGGAGATCTGTCGGAGCTTCCCCTGTCAGTCTCTGGTAGGTTGAGAAAGGCGGAAGGATAGCATGAATGGGTCGTCTGTGAGGGCTTCCCACTCCTTGATGTGGAAACAGAGACTGTCCCCCACCTTTCAGTAAAGGGGTGCAGGCTGTGGGAAGTTCCCGTTATTGTCTATCCCTTTCTCTGCCTCCCCTGCCTTGGTTGTGGGGGTGGGGAGAGTACTTCAGCTTTTTAACTTGCTCTTGATCTTTGGAGTTTCCTCCTCACTCTCTGTTCCCTTTAGGGCCTGTGTTGGGAATCTCCCCCCCTCGACGGGGTCCTTACATGGGGTGGGGTTCCTTAAAGGGAATGTTAGCGAACGACGTCTGATGTAGGTGTCCTTCTGCTGGGTGTCTTTCTTAGGTGGATGCCTATATTTCTCCTTGAGCTCGGGTGCGACGTCGAGAAGCATCCTGTTAAAGAGCTGGTAGAACTGATGTTATGTGAGAAGTCTCAGTTTTACGAAGGAATCTTTCGTAACATTGGGAGAATGGACCAAATATGCATTGTGCCTGCGGAGGACAGAGTTTGTACGGCCCGGGAAGCACAGTTCATTTTGTCTTTGTGGAATTCAGAGGCAAGCGTCATGAAGAGAAGGGCCTCCTTAAGAATCTTGGTGTCCCTTCTCGGACATCTGAGGAAAGATTTGAGGGCTACCGTTGAAGCCGAGCATGCCACGTCGGTATGTGAGAATGCTGTTAAGACAAGGTGTTGGATTTTCTCTCGTCCAACTCGAACTGTTTGGTTCCGATCCGGATTACGTCGGGACAGGGAAGGCAGGACTCGGGAGTCGTACTTAATCATCACCTGCTCACAAAGAACCTCAGCTTTCTTGTAGATTGCATGGAGCTTGGCCTTAGGGGCTTTGCAATTTCTTGACCCAATGACGAAGTCTTTCTTGCTGCCATCGTGGTGTGGGAGCGCCACTCCTCCTTCCCCTAAGTGTCCCTCTCATTTCAAATAGGGCTTTGAAGACGACAGTCAATTAAGGGGGTGGGGGTGAGTGCGGCACTAGCTGTACTTCGTCCCGACTGGCGAAGGTGGTTCGGGAAGGGGGGGGGGGAGAAAGGAAAGGAAATCACAGTGGCACAGGGAATGGGGGGGGGCCCACGGCCCCCTCCGAAACGAAAGTGAAGCAAGAAAAAAAATGGCCTTTTTTAAAATTAACAATTTCTTTATTTTTGCTTTAGGTCAAGCTGTGTGAATGTTGAGTAGCCGGTTAATCGTAAAATAAACTAAAAATAAATTCAGGAACATCAAATCTGTTTTAGCGTCTGACAGTTCTTGGATAAAGTCCCCTTCCCCACTTGAAACCATTTCCCCGCTAGTAATCCAAGTAACGCATTCCAGGCACTTGCCAAATCCTTTGTAATCTGCCTACTTTGCTCCTCCGCCAAGCAACGTACTCTTTCGTCAACCAACTCTTTCCATCTCACTTACTTAACCTTCAACCCTCCATCCCTAAAAGTCCTTCTTAGGTGGGTATAGCCATTCGGTCATAATACCACTACATTGGTATTCTCTCTTCATTCCCTGACTTTCTTTGGCAATGCTCGTTAAGAAGAAGAAGCAAGACAAAATCAAAGGAAGTGAATACGGCAGGAAATAATAGAAGTGAAAATGAAGGCTGTCCAGAAACACATGAAAAGCTTCCAGTTAAAAAGTCAAAAACAGCAACACGCAGGTTGGATTACACAGAACGGTAAGCCAGTCAGCTCAGAAGGGTTAAAAAAATACAGATGCAAACTAGGGCTGGTACTTTCCGGTTTTTTAGTTATCCGTTTAACCGGTTTTTTTTCCGGTCGGTTACACGAAAACCGTTTTTCCGTTTTCAGCAAAAAATACAGCCAAAAAAAATTTCACCACCGTGTAATACATTATTAAAAAACAAAGCTGAAAAAAAATATGATTTTGTCCTTGGTAAGACAAGCGCAATTATTGGCTACATGTTGTATTTTGGGATTTAAACTAGAAGAAAGTTGACGTTGATAAATTTAAATACTTATTTTATCAAGAATTTTGACTTTATGTAGCTTTAAAATTTCTACAAGATGTCAAATTTTACATCTTAACGACAACGTAAGCCAAAAACAAAACAACAAAATTTAATACGTTTTCGTTAATGTTCCATTAATTTCAAATTATGAGCCAGAAAAATTAGCATGTTTAGGCAGAAAAATAACGAAAAGCAACGCATTTCGTTTACGTGTTATGATGCTGCTTCCCTGCCGTTCGCGCTAGGTATAGACGAGTCCACTTCTCCATGGCGCGGGGAGGGCAGATACTGGCCAGCATGTCTTTAACTGCCTCGTTTACGTGCTGGCGATCAGCAGTTTGTTTCGAAGAAAGTAAGCAGCTTCGATGGAACAACAAGCCCATGCGGATTATTTGTAAATAAGCTGCCCCTACCCACCCCGGTTTTCTACTTTCACTGATTTTGAGTATTTGGATTAGTAGGCCTAAATGATGACACTTGGCTATTTTTGGCTCGTTCACCACGGCTTTTGAATGGTGCCCGCATCAAACGTTTTTCGGATATGGGTTTTTTAATCCGTGTAACCGAACGTGGAACGGTTTCCGGTTAACCGTGTAACCGATCCCAGCCCTAATGCAAACCTATTTACGTTGCCTTTTGGACTTAAATGTCAGACTGCCTGAACGGGGAATCGAACCCACGATCTTTGAAACATTCAAATTCCGAGGTCTGCCTCTGAGCCATACTGACACAGCCTGAAGAAATCTGTATTTATTTAACGCAAGTTGGATGTAGGAAACTTTGACGAAACCAGATGGAGCAAAAAGCAGGTCTTCTCAACGGAGGAAAAATTGGATTTGTTTAACAAACTGTTGGGTTCTACATCAAGATCATGTTTTTCCACAAGTGATGCAAAATGAAAGAAATCGTTCTTTTCCACATAAATGGCTTAACAAGAACCAATGGCTGGCTTACAGTGAGGAAAAAATGGGACATTTTGCACAACGCTTCTGATTTTTGTGCCAGATAAGTCTGGCAAAGGAGAAGGCCGACAACTGCGTTCGTTAGTAAAAACAGCATTCACAATTATGAAGATGCAATTGAATTGTTTGACGAACACAGCCAGAAAAAAATACCGGGAAAACGTAATGGACAAATCGGACAATTTTATTTTTGTTACTTCCGATAAAAGAGAAGATATTCGACATCAACTTGATAATGCTTGTAAAGTGGAAATTATGGAAAACTGAGAAGGGTAAGCAGAGAAAACATAGAAATTTAATTTTTTCTGTCAGTTTCACATGATTTGAGATGGGCCTATAGGCTTATTATTTAATATATTTGGCTTTGGTTACAGCATTTGTCAATGCCATATTATTTTATCAGTTTAGTCAAGTAGTTTGTTATTTTAGTTATTATCGTATCCTGTTACTTTTAACATTAGGGTAGGCCTAAACGTTTATGAAATTAATCGTGGATGTGGAAAATAATAGCAGGCCAATTTTAGGATGATTAAAAAGTGTTTTGATTGTGTAAATTCGTCCATGAAACCGATATAAATTGTACTTTTTACACTAAATTGGGCAAAAATAAAATTGATATAAAATTAATATAACTAGGAAAAAGGGTGGTGGGTGTTGGTTGAGTCCTAATGGGACGTCGACAGCTAGGTTATTAGCGCCAATCTCAGTCACAGTGCAGTGGTCCAGATTGCTCCACACATTACAGAGAAGTTAAAACAAGCCCCAAATCTAGATCTTATCATACATCTGTACCTCCTGCAAATATTAAAAAAAATAAAAACTCGGACAAGAGGCAGAAAACATTCTTGGGTGAAAAGGTCCAGGAAAAAAAGACCTAAGGCCATTTAAAAAAAAAGTTGTTTCTCGGGCGAAAAAAATTTTTTTTCCATGCGGGCGGGCGGTTTTTTTTTAGCCACACCAACAACAATAGTAAGAGTAATAATAAGAGTAATAATGATATACTCTTAACCCTATTTTTGCTGTGGTGCTCGTGATGTTTTTTTTTTTGTCAGGTGTCTCGTAATCGTATTTTGTTGCAAGCGCTGCGGCAAATAGCAAGGAAAATGAAAAAAAAAAGGCCCGTGCGGCGGCTTTTAGGCAGTGCGGCGATGCCTGAGAAACAACTTCTTTTTTTTAAATGACCTAAGGGGAAAAGGTCTGGATAAAAAGATTCGGGGTGAAAGGTCCATGGAAAGAAGGTTCGGAAAAAAAGCTCCAGTGGAAAATTAATGTCCGAAAGAAAATTGTCCGTGGAAAAGAGGTCCTGGAAAAAAATTGCATGAACAACTTTAACGTGACCGCATCATAATGCTAAATAAATTTCTCAAGAATATGTAAAAACAGTACCCTTCAGAAGCCAGATAAGGCAATGATGAACACCAAAATGCTTCACCTTCCGGGGCTCTGCCCCGGGCCCGCTGGGGAAGCTTACAGCACTCCCCCAGACCCCCTTTCTGGCTTTGTTCGGCCCCCTCCGACAATTTTTTCTGGCTGCGCCACTGGGAAATCATCTTTGTTATCAGAATTTTTGGGGGGCTTCTCCTTACACAACTTTCCTGGGAGGTAGAATAGAAGTTGACTAACTATCCAAAATCAGTCTTTTAGACATCTTGGTCGTGCTTTCATCCCTGTCGGAATTATGTCTTCGCCAGAACTGAAATTGTCATGTGAGGGTGTGGCCAACAAGCTACTTCTGTAACTGTATAAACTGCTGTGTTTCGCTAGCGTGGGAAGTTGGTCCTTAAAGTCATTCCGGCATGATCTCCTTCCGTCACATGGCCTTGGTGGGGAACAGGAGGAATGGGACGATTTTCCATAACAGTCTCCATAAATTTGGGATCTGCTCCTTCGGTTTTTAGTCTGGGGAAGACCAGCTGGATGTGGTGAATTTGAAATGGTGACCTGCGACTCTTCTGGTGACTGCCTGACTCCGAATGGGGATCGACGACTTCTGTCTGGTGACCAAAACTGTCTGTGTGGCAACCGACGAGTCCTCTCTGGTAACCAGCGGGTCCTGTCTGGTAACCAGTGGGTCTTGTCTGGCAACCAGCGGGTACTGTCTGGCAACCAGCGGGTACTGTCTGGCAACCAGCGGGTACTGTCTGGCAACCAGCGGGTCCTGTCTGGCAACCAGCGGGTCCTGTCTGGCAACCAGCGGGTCCTGTCTGGCAACCAGCGGGTCCTGTCTGGCAACCAGCGGGTCCTGTCTGGCAACCGGCGGGTCCTGTCTGGCAACCGGCGGG